>JAMKCH010001374.1:0-95095 GCA_023653785.1 Ophioderma brevispina
AATGACTGGAGAGTTTTATGTACATCAAATTAAAGCTCGTAACAATAGGGATGCAGTTTTTACAAATTTTGCACCCAATTGGGCGCCTTTTCTATTTTCTTTATTTGAAATGACATGAAGGTGTAACCTACGTTAAATTAAAGCTTATAACTTGGGGATTCAGTTTTAACACATTTGCGCCCAATTGGGCGATTTTTCTATTTTCTTTATTTGAAATGACAGGAGAGTTTTACGTACATTAAATTAAAGCTCGTAACTTAAGGATGCAGTTTTCACATATTTTGCGCCCAATTGGGCGCCTTTTATATGTTCTTTATTTGAAATGACAGGAAGGTGTAACCTACGTTAAATTAAAGCTTCCAACTATGTGAGGTCAAAGGTCACATACCAAGGTCAACGGAAGATCAAGTTGTAAACAAGGTGATTGGTTCTAATGCAATCTTATACTCATGTATCATTACAGTATCAAACATCTACTTTAAATCAGTTATATTTCTTTTTATACATGTTTCTGTAATTAAAGTGCAACTTCAAACTAGAAAACCATCTACTCCTCTTAAATTCTTTTTAATGTTGTTCTTATTTCTTGTAAAATTATGCCTGGCGACCCGACACAGTTTTTTTTAAATACTTGTCTTATTATATTTTACACGCTTATTTCAGAAAGAATACTAAACTTACCAATCCGAAATTGTTTTTTCTAACCGATTTGCATCAATTGTCGCCTCTTTATTCTTCTCTCTTCTTCCACTATGGTGGGTTCATTATGAAAAACTCTACGGCAGCTAACGGTGCATGCATGGCCGGGGTATTTCCCGTCGAGGCCACAGACGAAGGTAGCTCTACCCTCAATGATGAATATCCCCGGCGAATATATCCCAATTCTACTTCTCATCTTCATATCTTGGACTCGGGCTTGGAATTTTACTCATTTTGGTTGAAGATGAAAGACCTACGAAACTGATTTCCGAACCAGGGGTTCGTTCGCGAAAGCAGTCGTAAGACTGACGTAGCCCTAGTTGCTACGTAAGTTACCACTAAGATTTTTTTCGCGTTCGTGAAACCTGGACGTAGGCTACGTGTGTCCTACGAGTAAGCCAGATTTACGATTAAAACTACGTGTGGTCAGGAGTACACGTAGCACACTCGTAGTGTGTGGGAAATGGCATTCCATCCATTTCGTTAGCAATCTATCACGACAAAAGCATTTATATTTCCAAAAATGAAGGAAGACGCAGTCTTGAAGATGGCATAATAAGATATTATAGCAACCCCCTTAGGACCAGGATGTCGTTGATGAATATAGGCCTACTTGATATACAGGGTTATCAAAATAAACGTCACAAAACTTATTTCTGGAAGATTGCGTTAAGTTACACCAAAGTGACTAGTAGCACCTTAAGTTGAAGCCACAGATGTATTTTTTTCCAATGATGTCATTTATTCACATACAGTCAGGGTTGGCTAATAGCATTTCAATGCGCAATGGCCTCAAAATCGGGGTTAGTAATGTTAAATGAATTTAACAAAACAGATTAAGATGTTGTTAAAGTTAATAATCATATCCGTTGTCTTAGTAACATCTGTAAGCATGTCACTGCAAAAAATGCTCTTGAAATGTCCTAATTCCTTTCCACCAAAGATTGGCTCATCTATCAAAAAATATAAGGAAAGAAAGAAAAATGGAAAGAAAGGAAGGGAAAAGGGAAAAGACAGAAAGAAAAAGAAAGAGAAGAGGCCGCCGCCTAAACATATGTGAACCACCTCCAATCTACTTCACTTAAAGGCGGCTCAGTGATTTACCGCGGATGGTGCCCATCAAGTTTATAACTTAGTGGTTTTTTTTTTCATGTATAATCCTTGTCCACGTACTAATTTCTGTGTGAAATAGCTAAGCTCAAATCCTGCCTTCATAGAAAATCGAAATTTTTATTATACACAGTATTAGGCATTATCCGAATGATGCTGTTATACTACACATAAATGTATACTACATCCAAATAAAAAGTCTGGTTTCATCTCAATTTTGGTGGATGGAATTGAGTATTTTAGGTGAATATTTTAACTTCTGGAGGACAATATTTATAAATATAAAAACAAGAACATCATATTTCGACAAATCTCTGAGTCGCCAGCTTTGAAAAGGAGTCCCCACTTTTTCGTCAACCTATGGCTATTCCAGTTTTGAATTAATGACAGATATTAGTGTAAGTTCTTCGCTAGTAATTGTTTGTCTTGTCATATCTTCACTTGCTTTACAGACCTTTCTTCCTGCTGGCTGCAGGCATTAGTTGCCTGTAATTTTCATTCACGCCCTTTTGTTTTCGTTTATTGGATATTACTTTTCATTTTGTTTAAATTAAAATATTTGTTTTCGTCTTTCCAACCCACAAGAATGACAAGAATGAAAAAATAGCCGTCCTCTTTGGTTTTGAAGCCATTTTTCTTTTTGTGCCAGTGCGGGTCTATCTAATAGGCCAACTTATCGAACGTACATGAGCAATAGTAACAAGACAATTGAATTTAACGCAGTTCCCATATGCAGGAGGAATTCTAAATAAGCGAGGGATAGTCCGAGTATTTTCCAGATTCAATAGGTCTATAGTCACCCAAAACACACGTATTCTTCTAAAATCCGTTAATCGATTTACTAGAACGGCATTCAACACCAACTCGGACATAATTGCACCCACAATTACACCCAAATAGAAGACACGTAATAATGATCCTAAGTTATGCGAAAGATGTTCCTACGACTGTCTAACGTCCATTGTTCGCGAACGCACGTAAGTCACAACTTGTAGAAATCGTAACAGGCGCTCAGCATATGTTACGTATATACCTCTGCGTATATACTTACGAATCAAGTTTCGCGGACGAACCCCAGATGTGCGTGCGTTTAGTACATTGAGTATTGACCGGTAGTACCTTTGTCTTACTCATTTTACTTTAATGACGTCACAGGCATAGCGCCCAATTTGAAGAATTTCATTTTGTTTTATGGGGGTCTAGGAAAGTAATCTTTTCGATGTAATTGTGACTTACCTGTAGCAGTTTGAAAATAAAACTTATGTTTTTCGTTTTATTTATATCAAAAGCTTCCTATTGATATATAATCATGATTTCATGGTGTGTGGACTTTAAGAACATTATACCTATACAAAGATGGCTCCTAATGGACTTGGATTAAATGTAAAGGCCTTCCATATCGAGTTTGAGTCTTTGTCTTGGTTTATCGCTACCAAAATAAAGACTAATATTAATGTAAGCATTGCGCACACCATATCTTGATTGCTTTATCACAGACGGGATGTTGCACAGTATCAACGTAGAAGAAAAAGAGTAGAGAAGCCACGCCAATCAGGTAATCAAATAAGAGCAAAAAAGGTGTACTCAGCCGTCAAGAAACTATCCAATAATGCAAGCAAGGAAAAGTTGACACGACCTTGAATAAGGAATTAAAGCAAAGAAAAGATGGCATAAAATTACCAAGAACTCCAGAACACTAACATTTCAAAGTCTTCACTAAGCTACGATTCGATCACACCTGAAGAACTAAGGGCTGCAGGGATTATGGGATATATATACATGCTGCACTGCCTTTGCGGCAAAGCGTGGATCGCCGAGACCCAGAAGAGTTGGTGAAAGCTGTCATCACATCCATATGCAAAAAAATAAGACTGTAATTCAATCCAGCAACAGCAAATTATTAAAAATAAAACTGAAGCCATAATTACAAGGACGAGCCAGCTTACGAACAAATGCAACACATCTTCTGATCAGCTATTTCAATAAAGCACTATCAGGAAAGTACATCGCGAAGGGGTACCGTAGAGTTGCTGGAAGGCTTACTCAACTTAGACTTTTTTAGCAAAAAAACAACTGAGATTTTTACTCAACAGAAAAAAATGTGTTCCCTTTTAATCAACATTACGTATTGGGCTGTGGCAGAAGAGTACGTTTTTAAAAAAAAATCTGATTGCATTGGTTTACTTTCAGTGGGCATTCGGACATTCTGTTTGTACTTGGTATGGATTTGCCGGGTTTTTATTTGGCATGAACAGTACAATGACAATATCAGCAACAGCAATACTACGATATATGAAACTCTTTACGAGGCAAAGAGGTGAGTTAATTAGCTTAATGACACTGCTAAAATTCATCTCTTTATACCTGAAAGTTACCCCAAAATGCAACCTGTGCTAAAATTGCCCAAATTATTTTAAACATTTGAAATGTTGAATTTTATTCGTAAAGCATATTCTCCACATACTGTTCAAATTTTTTTTGAGAACAAATGCGATTACGTAAGTAGACCACAATTTAAGTCTTTCAAAGTTCCAATGATACACAGTCAAAGCATGCTTAAGTACGTATATAGATGCTTCTTTTATTTCTCTTGTCTCTTGTCTCTTTTTTATCCTTATCGCTTTATTTCGGTGCAATTAACTCGGTATAACCTTGTTAACTAAATATTTAAAGACAATCTGTCCTTGACAAATAAGGAAAATGTTCATTCTGTTCACAATGGTTGTGGTTATTGTAATTGCTGTTGTGGTGGTGGTTGTGGTGGTGGTAGTTGTAGTGTGGTTTTAGTGGTGGTTGTGGTCGTGGTTGTTTTGGTTGTTGTTGTTGTTGTTGTGGTTTCCAATGGTCTATAACAAAACTAGGAAGTCGGCAACATCCATTAATAGTATACTATTTCCATGAATTGTATGTTGCAATTTACAATATTCAAACGGATTTATCAGAATTGATAAAACATCATAAGTTACTATTCTAAATATGTATAGGAAAACATTGTACTTCTTTCTGGAAATTATAGATACTAAAAATACTATTTAAAAAAAATTGGAAATATTCTCGGTCAGAATTTGGATAGTGCATACAACTGGTTGGATGACAACGAATTGTCATTGTATATTCTTTTTGGTTCCATGCAACATAAACTCAAGCGCAATCTAACTTTTCAATTACTTATCTCGCTCATGTTATTGATGCGAGTAGCTCAGTGATTTACTTGGGTCTTGAACTTGATCAACATTTTATTTGGCCGGAGAGCAGACAACTCTTAAAATTATTAAAACAGTAAATTCAAGACTTAAGTTCTTGACCCAATTTTTTGTCTGCACTTGTTTGTATGTCTCTTTGATTAATCTATCATCATGGTCTGGTGGGGGTTTCAAAGCATCTTGATTACAATATTACAATGTTACAAAAATTACAATGTACTCATAACAAGGTTATAGGATTCATTATCAATAACGATTCCCGGTATCATTAGTCTGATTTTCAATCTTTAAGGCTTCTTGATATGCATTCTAGGGCAAGATTGCTTCGCCCAACTGTTCGGATTGTCCCTCAACATAATTATCACATAATTAAGAGTTCGCTGCAAGAAATGTAAAAGAGAATAAGTTTGTGTAGTAATCAACACAATAAAGGTTGAATACTGTTATGTGCTTTACTACATCATTTAACATTTCCAGTGTACTTCATTACATAATTTATTTTTTGCAGAGGACAACGTGTATTTCGGTTATGTGTGGAAAGCAATTCTATTTATATGGATCTTTGCTTTTGTCGTCGCTCTCCTTCCAGTTTTGGCGGTCAGCAGGTACGATAAGGAATTTCTCTCGAAGTACAAACAAAAAAGTGTTACGATAGGGGGCTTTTAAAGGTGGTTGACACGATCATGATCTAAATTTTCATTTGATGTTGTATCATTCACATGGAAGCATATCCACCGAAAAACATTCTGAATACAAATTTAGTAATCGGCCAGCCGTTTGGATAGTAGAGCCAAAAAATGGTACTACTAAATTGGTAGTAGATGGTGTGCATAAAGTGGTTTACCACACTTGTGAGACGTTTTGGTTCATCAAATCAAAGGAAACATTCCTAGCCTAGGGCTAAATTTCACTGGGGTTGAAAAACTATGAGCTTTCTTTGACACCAAAATCTATTTTGAGGAGTATGTAAAACGTAAGTGTAAAGTGGGGGTGGGGGGGAACGAGGTTGTCGATCGGGTCACCCACCTTTAAGTGCTGTGGATGCTTTGATCGACTATTGTTATTGTAGATTTCAAACCCAGCAGCTCCAATCGTGTATAGGGAGTTTTGGACAGCGTCAAATAGTTGGGAGAAAGAGCCAGAAAGAAAAAGCCAACCTGTGACCCAATTGACCTGTTTCATGAACGAATTAAGATTAAAGGTGACCTCGTAGTTAAAATAGTCAACTTAGGACGGCCGGCCAAAGGACCTAAATATGATTTGTGACCCGCGTTGTTGTTACAAAGGTCCAACCTAGACCACCATGGGGTTGTATACATCAACGTTATGGGGGTGTGTGGACTTTCTTACATTTATTTTAGGGTAAAAAAATGGCCCAAAATTGTCCAAAAATAGGTGTGTAAATCAGCCGAAAGCATTGCTTTCTTCAAATAATCTATCCTACATGTCCATTCATCTTCAAAATTAGGCATATTAAAGTGATATAATGGACGCCATTCCAATTACAAATTTAGGGGTCAAAATGGCAAAAAAAAAAGCCAAAAGTGTCCAAAAAATAGGTAATCAGTCGAAATACATTCCTTTCTTAAAAAGATCGATCAGAACATGGACAATACAGACAAAACTTACAAAAAAATAAAAACGATAAAAAATTAAAAAAACCCTTTCAATTTTTAAAATTGTGGGGTCAAAATGGCCAAAAAAAGTGTCAAAATTGTCCAAAAATAGGTAAATTAGTCAATCCATTATGTTCTTAACAATAATGATAATAACAATTTCATTAAATTCAAAGGAGCCATATTTAAGTGGATAACAGGAAAAAGCCATTTCGATTTATAGATTTTGGGGGTAATAAAATTGGCCAAAACAAAAAAAATCAAAATTTAAAAAAAAGGAATACATCAGTTCCAATACCTTGGTTCACAAACATTTTCAAGGAAACATTTGCCGTTACTTCAAGAAACGTGATAGGTAGCTTTAGTGTTGTCATTAGTTTTAATATTTTTTGGATCAAAAGACCAAATAAGGTCAAAATTGTCCCCAAAGAGGTTAAATTACGTAAATCCAAAGGGTGTCATAATGAGTGTGGATAGGAAAGTAGTTTTTGGGTTGAATGGCCAAATCTTTATACTGCCCTCTTCTCAAAAAAAGTAGGTCATTAAGTGTTTTTGCCCTTTTCATCGGTGAAAGAGTGCTGCCATTGAAACTTTACAGGATTTGTGAGTAAAGTGGAATAGGACAAATTTCATCCAGACTATGATCAATCAATTAAAATGGGTGGGAACTAAAGAAAGTTCACTTGTCATACATCCAGACATTGTCGTCTTTTTGAACAGTAGGTCAACAGATATATTGCGTTTACATCCCACGGTGGACTATATTAAAGGGTCCATGGCCCGATTGCTATAGCTAGTCCCAGAAGAAGCCAAGATTTTACCGGAAGTGGTCAACATTTTGGTTTTTATCAGAAGAAAAAGATACTATTTTTAGCTTTTACCCTGTGAAATCTTGGCCAACAAAGGATTGTTTGGTTTTGGAAGTAATGAGCGGAAATGTACCCCAATTGGTCGCACCATATTAATTTTACACAGTACTCTATGGGGACTTAAAATCACGTTTTTGCTTCCCACATGAACAAACGCATTGAAATATCGCGGAAACTTCAGTGGGGTGTTTGTGGTGATGTCAATTCTATCAAGATGAAAACTTCATATCCATAAATCGCGGGGCCATCACCCTTTAAGTAAACATGGTAAAAGACTGCTAGCCGTCATAGATTTCGGAGTCGAAATGGGACAAGAAAGGTTAAATTTCCCAAAAATTTATCAAATCCAACTAAAATGGGAAACCCAATGGAGAAAAAAGTGATGTCTTTGTCCATATTTTGAAATTCTTCGTGTGAATTATATAAGATTTTTTATTGAATATTATAGGGCCAGGGTGTGCTGTTCCTAGATCTCGGATGTTAAGTTTAAATGGGCAAAAAAATTACTGATATTTATTCAATCAGCCTAAATTACTTTTTATGATTTTTTAAAACTAATCTTTAAATATTGACGTATATTTAGGGGTATACATTAGAAGAGCAGAACTTATTGAATAAAAAAAAAAATAATCAAACTGATTATGTTATTTGGAATTATTAGTCCACATTCTGAAGAACAAAGTACTAAATACATGTTAGTTTATACCTTGAATTTTTGATTATGCCAATTGATATTGCTCCCCAATCTGGTTCTAAATTGGAAATTGGTTAAGTAATTTTTTTTCAAAATTTCCACAAGAAAATTTATTCTGGGTACTCATAAGCGTTTTTGTAAGTTCTATTATGTGGTTATACACAAGTGATCTATCAAGGAGTCTAAGCGTAAGAAGCTCTTGTTTTAATTTTGGACCTGAGTTTGATAAATATTAACAGCAACAAAGGCGGTTCTCGAAACCACCAAGTTCGCTTGCTTTCGCGGAAAAAAACAAAAACCGTAAGACAAAAAAAGGCCAGCAAACCAGAGGGCAACTGTTCCGGAGTCCAGGGTGTCCCACAAAAATTGTACACGCAGATAACTACAATTTTCAACTAGTTTTACTTCTACTCTTACATTTGACACTACCCTGGGGGTCACAGCATTTCCGTTGTGGAGATTTAATCTTGAAGTTGAAATCCCCCCCCCCCCACGAGCATAAGTGAAAGAGATGTTTAGGAGTAGCACCCCTTTCTGTATTTGCATTTTATGTATCTATACTCTCACTCTTAAGTGACACACCCCTAGGGGTCACAACATTTTTCCGTTGTGGAGATATTAACTTGAAAAGTCCCCCACATGAGCACACGTAAGCACAGGCTTGCAACCCAAAAGACGTCTCTGGACCCCTGTGGGCAACAACAGAAAAACCCTTTCATGAAAACATGGTCATGAGCTAGCTATCAAATATATTGTGATGTTAAAACCTTTGTTGTGGTATTAGATTAGGTATAGGTTGTGGTATGTATAGTGTGTGGTTATTATATTAATTATTTACTATATTATGATATATATATATACTTGACCCCCCCCCCATTTTTGCTTGTTGGTACACCACCAAATTTGCCACAGCCATTATTACGGCCAAATACAACACATCTGACCTAATATTGTATGGTAACAAACTCTGAAATCAAATTTCTTTTTTGCAAGGGGTGTTATTTCAACCTGAGCAATTTGGTTGCAATTGTGAAATGGACCAAGCATTTTGGCTTCGTTGCCAAATTTTAAAATAATCAAAGAAAACACTTTAAGCTGCCCAATGCATTTCGACCCCATTAATGATTCAACACAAAAAGATGTAACGCTAGTAATCTCCAGTAGCCAAAGGAATTTTGCATATCAATGTACCATTTCAGCATACAGCATACGTTATTTAAATTAGATCAATTGCATCAAACGTGCCCCTTTATATTTAGTCTCATGTAGCGAAGAATTGCATTCCACTGTACATTCAGCGCGATTACAGCAATTACGCAATATTTAATTAGATCACTTACAAAAATGCCCCTCCCTTTTAAATCGGCCCAAAGCACGTTGACCCAACTATGATTCACACCAAAACGATGCATGACATAGTTATTCTTTCATGTGCAAAAGAATTTTTGCCCATCTGATGTACCGTTTCAGGGATACAGTAATTATGCATATTTAATTAGCTCATTTGAATACCTAAGCCGCACATATCTCGCACTTTCAAATTGCAAGAAAGATGCGCATCATGATAGGCTTTCATGCAGCGAAAGAATTTTGCATATCCGATGTACCGTTTCAAAATTATAGCAATTACGCTGATTTTTTTGCATATTAATTAGCTCATTTGCATATTTAATTGCCCGAAATACGCCCAAAATCTAATCAGGTCGAGAACTCCTCAGCCCGCTCCTTCCACCAATTTACACATTATGCGCATACTGAACTCCAAAAACTTGTACACAAGCCCTCGGGAAATTTGATTAGTTAATTAGCAATTAGATACTTAATTACCATATTTTATGCCCAAAATCTAATCAGGTCGAGAACTCGTCGGCCCGCTTCTTTCCACCAAGTTACATCATCGTAGCCCTTACGGAACTCCAGATAAATCGTACACAAGCCGTGAACACGGACGGCAGACAGACAGACAGACAGACGGACAGACAGACAGACGGACAGACAGACAGACAGACAGACAGACAGAAAAGTGATTACTAAGTCTCTGCCGAACAAAGTTCAGGCGAGACAAAAAATATCGATCAACCTTGTCCTGTTCTGAGTAGATTCACAGGCCCTGGTGTTAGTGGTGGATTTAAGCATTAAATAATGCAATAGGCCTAACACACAAGAACCTTTACTTATTTTGCTCAACCATGTCGGAAAAATGACATTTTGGACCATGTTAAACCATAATTGAATATGCCGAAAAATTGGGACAGTGACTGTTTTCAACCCATTTCGGGTTATTGCTTTACAAAATTATCATTCTGACCTGCTGATTAAACCTAACAAAATTAAAATAAACTCAATAGTGGAGGCCATATGCGTTTCAACCTTGAAAAATGCTAATAAAAGGACTTTTTGTATATTCTTGTAGGGCTATATGTGAATGATTATGAAAAAATTTGTCCGACCTTCTGCCAGCTGCGTTGGTCAGATATTCAAGGTCAAAGGTCAATGACCTTTATAAGGCATATCATGGATCATAACTCCTCAACCATTTGGTCTAAAAGCACAAATGAGGTGTCTATACCAAGGTTTTTGGGGTCAATAAACACATTTAGCATATAGGAAAAACGATCAAATGAACCCTTCCTTGATTTTCAAAATAGTATGCACTATCTGCATGAAATTGTATTTTAAACTTCGTCCCCCTAAACCATTTTAAAGGGGTTGGTTAAGACCTCCTTGGATTTCTTAGTTACAAAGCCTCTGACCCTTTTGATTTTGGTACAGTTGGATTGGTATAAGTCTCCTCTTTCCATTGATATCAAAAGCGTTCCAATAGTCCTCCAATTGACGTCATAGTAATGTTTAATGAAGTAATAATCATGGGAAACTTGATTTCTCCGATTGTTGCTAAAAATAAGCCAATTTCTATTTTGAGTTAAAAATACAGGAATGTGTGATTTTGCTAGGTTTTTTGGGGTGATTATGAAAGGGAAATCAAGTTTTGTAACATACACAGGAGTAAAGTGCATAAAGCATATATATTTTTGATAGAAGTGAAAAAGAAAAATATTATAAGGTGGCAACCATGCATCCCCTTCCTCCAAAACTGAGTCTTGTCTCCCACTACCAAATGTAAGGTGGCGTGACAGATTATTTTGCGCTAAAAGGAAAACAAATGATGGTCTCAAGATTAGATGCAGCCATTAGGTTTCAAATTTATGTGTTTTAGCTGGCCGGATGAAAAACTTGTTGGAAGTGGTAAACACCCTACCTTCCTCCCCCAGGAAGACGAAGGTTACCTCAGACCTTCAATGGTAGACCTTTCCACTCATATGAGGCAAGGAGTCCCATTCAGCCTACCTGTGACCTATCAAACACCCTGACAATATATGCGTTTAAACACCATGACGACGGACGCGTTTAAGTTGGGGCCTCACCTCCTATCTCTTCAGGGGCAGGCCGCTGACCAGCCTCCGTACGTGGCTCGTCACCGCATTAACGTCCTCGAGTTGTTCCCCGTCTTTCTGGCATTGCGCCACTGGCTCCCCGTTGTCAGGGGAAGGAAATTGTTGTCCGTTGCGCAAAATTGAAGGTGGTGACATATAGACAAGGACGGAGTGCCATCAGTCCCAGCCTATGCAGGAAGATTCTTCGGCCTATCAGGTGGTGCTGAGATTGGGACATCCGGTGCGCCTCCCGTAGTTTCGGGGGTGGACAATGGTTTGCGGACAGTCTCCCAGGAGCATTCCCTAATCCCAGACAGCCAAAAGTCACAGGGCCATCGGTGGAGTGACAGCTCTACTTTGAGTTGCCGTACAATATTCTAGATGGTGGTGGACCGTCCACACGTGGATCGTTCGCCTCAGTCTCTTTGGCTTAAAAGGAAGAAGCAGACAATTAGCTTTCAAGCTCCGGCGGCATCCCAAGATTAAATCCTGGCCATAGATGTAGACTCAAATATACCATTCTTGTAGATTAAAACGAGCTATAAGTTACTGTACTGTATAGCTCCACATTACAAATGAGCTGGCCTCAGTCCTTCAGTCACAAATACTATTTAACTTCACACAGATAGATTCCCCTTTCTAACAATTAATCATTACATCATCATCATGAATAACACATAAACCTTACACTAGCTGACCAATTGGAAGTCACATAAATAAATCATCTGAATTACATCACTTAACATATATAACTTTATGGGGGAATACATAGATTTGCAATGTTTATCTTAAAGCTAAACAGTTGACTTTTTTGCTCAGTTAAAAGTTTACATCTTGGGGAATTCACATTTCCCTATTGTGCAATCTACTAACAGGTGCATTCTGCAACAAAACAACTCTAGGGGATATTTTTCCCTAGTCTCTTTTCAAACGAAACAAAGTACTTTTCCCGTGAGAAATTTTTCTCAAATAAATGGAGAAACTAATATTTTAATCAAAAATTTGAGGGTAATAACGCAGACGTTCGTGAATATAAAAGGTTATATGAATATGAACGAGGTCAAATGGCAGATTGAATAGAATGTAGAACATGAACATTAAATGTGCCATTTCGTGATCCTACATGCATTTTTGTTTACGATTTAACAACGACATCGATTAGGTATAGACCGAGTACAGTAGTTGAATCCATGAGCTCAGGTTTATGCTCTGTCCACGGATTCACATTAAAATGAACGAAGTTCAGCGAAGGAATTCAGTGTCCAGAAGAACTCGGACTATTTATTAACGACAGAATAAATGTGACGCCACAAATTCAGTCACAATTTACAATCGATGCCCTCTTGACGTTTCTATGTCATCATCAATCTCATAACACTCCTTGAAACAGCGTATTCTCAACGATGTTTAAAATAAACGGTGTTTAAGGCCTTAAACTGTGGGTAGCTAAACGACTGTTAAAAACACCCGCAAGGTAAACATTAACTGCATAAGGTTTGCACTTCACTAGTGCCATAAACGGGGGGGGGGGGGGGGTCCAGGTTAGTTAGTATTGGTCAAGTATTGTAGACCAATCGGGGTAGTTTTTGTTACTACCCTGTATTTAGACCTGCGGTTCAAAAAAAATAATTTGTTTCGCTGGGGTGAGCGGGGTCGTAAATGTTAAACATGGCTATTAAGACGTTGTTTAATACAATGTCCGGGACTCAAACGTGCAAATAACGTAAAAAAAGGCACTCGAAACGTGCAAATAAACTGTAACAAAGTATCGTTTTAACTGTGTGAATCCCAGCTGCCAGGTCAAAACGACGTTTTTATGAACATTTTGAACAGAAAAAAAATGTAAACATGCACCCTTACATGCATGGTCACATGGGGGGGGGGGAGGGGTGGAGGGGTTTGTATAATAAAAAATTGATTTCCCATTGAAGCCTACACTAAAATTCCTCTAAAAGTGCCATTTCTTCAAATATGAAATTTTGTTTTTCAAAGTAAAGTTATATGATAAATTTAAAGTTATAGATGTGTAAAAATGGGTACCAGACAACACGAATGTCAAAACTGAGGGCGCTTCTCTATGCTTATCGCAGGTCCTTTCTCACATTAGATAACTGTTGCACCATATTCGGAATATAGTTAACTTCACGAGTTTAATTAACTAGTATTACGAGTTTTCTCTGGAAAACGTTGAAAAAGTAGATTTAAATTTAAACATAAGAATGGCCGAAAGTTCCTCATGTTTTAGGACATCAATATCTACGCAAAATAAAAAAGATTCGAATACGAACCTTCACAAATCATAGAATCGTCGACAGAATGGATTAACACCAGTCACACCCTACAAAAAAGGTGGATAGACAAAGATGGAAATGGTAGGTTCGCAACACCACTCTGGGTAAAACACGTTTTAGTAATTCTGCATGCGGAAGGTTTTGATGTATTTTTTTCCCTGGCCACCTCATCCTTTGTTGCCACAAAGTGGGACCCTTGCAGGCGTGGATCTAGGGAGGGACGCGCGCCTCCCGGTAATTCTCTGCAAAATCTCCCATTTTGGACAATTTCAGCTTTCAGCTCCCCGGTAATTTTGACATTTTCTCCCTGCCTTGGTGTATTCCCGTGGATTTTTATGCTAACATGGATTCATTTTCTGTGATGGGGTTCAAATTTTCGGACTGCTGCCGCAATTCAGGGGGCAAGGTTAGTAACAGGGGAATCATTTAAAATCAAGTCAAATTGGTGATTAATGGACCTAACGGACGCGTTTGTCTCCTTATAAGGATTAAGAAAAAAAGTATATATTTGCCTAGGTTCCAAATTAGATAAAGCGGTATAGCCCATAATGGTTCAAGGTCACCCTGGAGGTAAATGCTCCGATGTTGTTGGAAAAAAGTGGTATCAAAGGAGATTTCTTGTTTTTAATAATCGCTGAAACAATAATGAACAATACATTTTAATGATTTGGTGAATCACCATTGTAACATCCAGGGAAAGTTTCGGTGACCCCCCATAGACCAGTAGACATTCTTCTACATTTCGCTATTTATTTAGCCAAACAAATGGCACACCACTGTAAAATAAGACATTTTTTTTTTTTAAAGTTTAACTTCAAAAACAAATATCAACCAACGTTATCTTATACATGGGGTAAATTATACCCAAGGATGACCTTGAAATGAACCAGTATGGGGCTATAGCGCTTTTAAACAAAGGGTCGGCACCTATACAAATATATATTTTTTTTCTCATCCTTATAAGGAAAAACGATACATAGTTAATATAATTAAAACACAATTCGGACTCATTTCAAATTTCCCGTAGGAAACACCCACCCCACCCCGAAGGGCAGCAGTCTGAAATTTGAACCCCATTCATGTTTCACAACCTGAGCCCTATGAACAAAAAAACGGCAGAAAAGCAATTTTAGCCACAAAAATCCTAGGGAACTGTTCATTGGACATAGCAGACCACACTCAATCCTTGAGTAACACCCATAGAGAAAATATAACATATGATTTAATTGAATGAACATTAGCAAAAAGTTGGATCCCAATGATAAGTGTGCTTGAACCAAATATAGTGATACTCTTAAAGGACAGGAGGAGATTTTTTTAGGATACGAATTTCTCTCAAATCGATTAATAGACCAACTAACGAGAACGTTTGGGAAGTTGTTTTGGACAAACAAGTACAATAGAGAAAACAGCAAACCTTGTTTGATAATTGCCTGACTATCGTATTGTCCCATAGACACCGTGCTTTGACTTCTGTCGTGCACGACTGAAAGACTACATCATCATTCTTATTTAGTAAAGGACGGCGTTATTCGGCTTATTCATCAGGTGGATCAATACAATGGAAAGCATTCCAAATAGGGCAAAAATAGCCCGGGTTCGAAAAAATTGGGGGGCGCTTCGTTCTGGAAATCTCATGTCTTCTTTAAGCAATAATTGGCACATTTTTTGCAGAGCGCCCCCCCCCACATTTTCAAAATTTGATATTTTTTACACAGTTACGTGGTAATTGTCTAGGAAAACACTATTACCTGCGAACGAGATGCTAAAAAAAGGTAGTATCACAAAATAAGCGATTTGTAATTAGAATTGGGATCCCAGATTGACTTACATAAAGGCAGACGAGGAGTAAGTGGATGCACAGAGGATTGGGACGGCAAGGCCCACATGAAAATAGGGCAAAACTCGAGAAAAATGAATAACATCTCAAAATTGACTGCTTTCCGAACTATTACAAAAAAACTAATGGATGAGCGTAGACCACGTACAGTGGCGCTATTTCCCGGTCCTATTTCATTGTGAGGCGTTTCCAGCAGCTGTTGGAAAATATTATGGGTTATCCCCGATAATAATTATTCTAGTACGATTAATTCCTCAGTTTTGTGACACAATAGACATTGTCGAGCTTAAACCATTCACAGGTATTAGTTTACTAGCAGTTACCAATGCAACGTGGAAAAATCCAAATTTTTGAAAATATGGGGGCGCCCTTCAAAAAAATTGCTAAATTATTTGCTTTAAGCTTGTGAAACATCACCTTGTATACATATGTTGTATTTTTTAGTTCTATACACTTTTCAATAGTTACATCAGAGCCTAACATATCTTGCACGCTACCACTGGATGGTCTTCGTGGTTGACAAACGTATTCATCTTATGTATTTGCTACTCTTACCATTTGTATAACACTTACTATATCCATTGGGGTTATGGGGCCATAATTCGGAAAGGGGGGTGAACTACCGCTTTTGTGATCAGAGCACGAAAGCCTCCAGGAGACAAATTATAGAACTAGGCTTGTAAAGTTAAAATATAATTCAAACCAATTTCTTGATTTAGACATACTCTTTTTTCACTCGCCGAGGAATATGGAGTGGAAACGCAACAAGCGGCTGGTGCCACACCAAGTGCTTAGTAATTACAAGCGCGATAAGGGACTTGCTGAGCATGTATGAAAGTCCCCGATTTCCCACTGTACGACGAGGTGAAACAGATTATACATAGTTCTTTCGATAGAAAAGGATGATATTAATTTGAATCTTTACCCGGAGTGACCGGTGACATAAACGACTTTAAAAAGGCGGTACTCTGACTGTGTTCATACCGGTCACCTCCATACTAGTCGGGTGTTCTTAACCAACAACCAGGAAAACTTGTATCCAGGAGGTAGCCGGTTGTAAAAGGGAAGATTATGGTCTGGCAGGAACCATAGTCGGGCTCATGAGACAACAACGGAATAAAGTGTGAAACTATGTTGCGGACGAGGCAAATGAATCGAGTGCCCTATTCTTCAACGTGTAGGGCGGATATGAGTCCGGAGGACTTATATCTTGCCACAACCTGTTCGAATGAATCAAATGAAATCAACATGCCATTATCTTGGTTGGACATGGTAATTTTAATTTCATTCTTATAACATCTGTTCTGTATTTACTGTAAAAATTCGAGAGGCCAAAATTAAGGCTTCTGAAAACCATCGGGTGTAGGGGTGATTATTGGGTCGTATGCATAAAAAGTGTAAATGCTTTTACTTAAATTTTAAAGGTGCAGCGAATAATAGGTGGCCCCAAAAATGTGAAAATTCTGCTTTTGGCACAAGTGTAAAGCTTTATATCAATAATATCCCCATCTGAAAGATAAGATGAGGAAACTGTTTCTTTAGTACAAAAATTGTGAAATGTAATTTCCTAGCGGAAATTTCAGACTATTATTTCTATTGAAATGTAAGGCTAAAATATCACCTTTTGTTTTCATTTTAAATTATTGTCGGTAGCCAAAAGTAATAGGTAGGGAATTAGTGAGTGTTATAATCTTATGAAATCACGGTAGAAGTTTCATACAGAAGTCCCATTGATGCCAATGAGGTATTGCCAATTCATTCCGTCAAGCGCTACTGCACAACGACATACAGCGCATGATCGGAATCAATTGTAATACTCATTGCATCCATTGGATTCTATATAAAGGTCACCGAACACTACATGGCCTTGAAAGATGGATTACTTGAAATCTCTCGTGCATATTAAGTAGGACTACGTGTATGTACTACGTGAATAAACAAAACATGGCAGGATTAAAGTGATCTGACCTTAAGCAAGCACTCTAGCAAAGATTTGTTTTTAAAAACACATATAATATACTTTCTTGGGTTGAAAACTGAAAGATATCGACCTGAAAAAATATGCTAGATGTTGGAGATTTTGTTAACAGCACGTCCCTTTTTCTCATTCCTACGGATTTTACACACATTAAATTGTGTTTGTGAGGAAGTACAATATCATTAATGCCTTATGAAATTAATAATTATCCATTTTTCTTATTATTTCTTGATGGATCAATCAGTGAATTACTTATACCAATGGGCCAACTGGATAGGAAAAAATCCCAAACACCAATTCACCTTTTAGTACCCTTTTTGCATAGTTTTAATAAAATAAATAATAAAACAATTACAGAACGCCAAATAATAAAAATACATAGAATTATGTGGCTGTTATTATATTTTCCGTATGCTTATGATAGTACTATCTAAAGTAAAATAACGCATGTCCAGTTTAAACTCGCAAGAGGGCATTTCAGCGAGAATTTGGCGAGAGTAAGATTCTCGCGATATCCTGGTCCCAAATCGGGTAGACGTTATAGAAGTCCCATTGACGCAAATTGCGGATTGTGCTGTATGACGTTGTGTTGTGCGCTTGACGGAATGATGGCAACACCTCATTTGCAACATGTGGACTTCTATATGAAACGTATACCTATGGTGCCAGACCCCTACCCCTAGGTGGTCACATGTACATTCATCTATTCAGTTTAGTTATAGAGAGTCTGACAGTTGACCAAGCATCTTCTACCTACCTGATTACATGTCTCTACAACCAAGGGGGTGAAACGCATTCAGAACCAGTCGTCCGTGCTGGGCGCTGACTTTTTGACTATTGGCCTACTGATAATTATCATTTTGGGAGCTCGTATACACACATAATGTCCATTCGATACAACCCGCCAAAAATATCAGTTGTTGGATGTTGGTGCTGTTGGGTGGTTAAACATTGGTCCTACCCATGCCACGCAAAGAATGACATGACACATCAGTCCGTCTTGAATCTTAAATAAACCGCCGCAATGAATACTCTTTTCAGTTTCCACCTAAGCTGCGCATTGCAATTGTGAGAAAAATAGTAATCTGAGCACAATGATCCAGGTACAACCCTATTTATTACACCTGGCACCCTCTAACACATACATTATATTTGTATCACTACACTACCGATTAGTGTATCATATGCAAAGCGGCACCCCAGTATGTGGAAGAAGCGGAGGCAGCCCATTGCTTTCTATTGTTGGTACTCTATGTTTTCGTTGTGGGCGGCAAAACATGCGAAACGGTGAGTTTCTAAAGATTACGTAACGTTTTGCTCTCTTTCTATATAGAACCTCTTTGTCCTACAACAACATATTGCTTTGGGGGGCAAAAATAACATTAACCTTACAGGAAAATTTCAGTTACAACTTTGTTGTTTTCCCCATGGGTTTTGTTTCTTCGTAAAATCAATTTCCTCTAAGATTGATCTAATCGATGTTAGGAAAAAAACAAAAAAATTTTTTTGATGGGTTTTTAAATCTAAATCTGAAAAATGGTAGGCCTATATGACTTGCATTTGCAACAATAGAGCCTGATGAACTCTTCATTGTAAATACTGCATCTTAAAGACACTCATCCGTATTTGCTAATCACAAAGCGAAAAAAATCATCAAAGAAAATCAGTTTTTTGCATGTATGTAACAGTTACAGGTATCCTAAAATCCTGCAAACGATTAACCCAGAATCAACTAATAAGGACAAGACGCAAGATTTGTCCGTTACTGTCCCGTACGGACACTGCTACAACACGTAATTGAATGGAGAATCGTATCTGGAACACTGCCATTTTCATTCTACCCACTGGAAAAGGTAACTTAGAGAATTCTACAGATTATCCTTCACTTGAAGCTATGTCCCTGCAAATTTCAAATATTTTTCATATCACTGATAGTGTCTTTAAAATAACAATATTTTCGCGGGTGAGCTTCTCCCTGCGCCCAGATTAGACCACTGCTTTTTGGTAAAAGCTTTTTTATAACAAACCCATTCCCGGATTGTTTCCTAACCTTTATAAAACGTTTTAGGTTGCCTTTGGCTCAGTGCTGCAATGCCTAACACCTATGCAGATTTCTTTCTCTGTTTGCATATTTGGGCAGTTTTTGTACCCCTCAAGACAGGATCCGTTTTGCATTCACATGTTATAAAAAACAAACCTTGAATTGAAGCTCTGCTTCAATTCCGATCTTGAAAAGCGTTTTATATTATTTTCTACCCTTCCCCTTAAGGCTTAAAATTTGTATGACCGCTAAGAATGTTGTTTTTATGTTTTCATGACTAGACTTCTTTTGCTGTGATGATTTTCTTCACTGTTGCTGTGGAGCCGTACGCTGTGTGTCCTTATTTTGAGTCACCATCAAATGCAACAGACTTACCTTATGGGCCACTGTCAATTCCTGTGCTCTTCTTCGTCAAGACGGCAACAGTCTTCAATCCGATGGTATATTTGTATTTTCAACCATCATTTTTCGAGAGAAGTGAACCACAAAAAAACCTTTGAATGTTGCTTTGTTGCAGATGTTTAAGGTTTTCAGCACAATGGAAATCCACATCAGTGGGACGACGTTGTCCAAGGTTTATGCTCTGGCATACGGTTTCACTGTCATTGGGAATTCTGTAAAAGGTCTAAACCCGTTAGGATAACTCCCGCAGATGATAAATTGACAACAAAGGAATTATCCCATATTATGCGGGAAGGAACACCTCAGATTGCAAAGTTACCACCAAGGCTGCCAGATGAGGTATTCCTTGGAGCACCGAGCCGGGCGCCGAGACAATTGTCCTCTCATGACATGCCTAATGTCCCTTCACATTGCAGCCCTGACAGTCTTGAAGGGGATGCATCATTGCGAGAGCTAGGCATTTCAAGAAATAGGAGCATCTATAATATAAAAGGAGATTCTGAAGGGAAAGACATTGTTGTTCACGCAGAATTCCATAGAGAAATCACAGATAGCGACTGAGGATTTTCTTCCACTGTGAGTTTGTTTCCAAAATTTCATCTCCCGTCAATATTAAGATTTTTGATGAAGTGTATTTTGAGTGAAAATATATCTTTTGGTGCTTGTTTGACATCCAATAGCTGTTTCTATAATGACGATTGTTTTAAACAAAGTAAGGGCAAGTTCATGTTCTCCCAAAATTTAGAGATGTTTGTTGAATTATAATTAGTTACAAATGACATCAAAGATTTAATTGATTTCTTAGTATCACCCACCAATGACATCATACAGTATCCTAGTTTTTTGGTACCATCTTTTGGAAGTCTTTATACCAGTGCAGTATGATGTGGGTGAACAATTAATTTGAAGGGAAATAATTTGTCATAATTGTGTATATTAAATCATCAAACTTACACCATAAGTGTCCCAAACATTCTCCCAACTATCTGGAGATGCAACCACACTTCCAAGAAATTTAAAGCAATAATAGCACATTTTTGAAGAGCGCCCCAATTTTCAAAATTTGAGTTTTTTGCACAGTTGTGTTGGTAATTGTCTAGTAAACTATACCTGCCAGTAGTAATGCTAAAAAATGCGTATTTGTCATAAAAGAAGCGATTTTGTAATTGGAATCGAGATCCCTGATTGTAATTTAATGGCAGAGCTGGAAATGCCAAATTTATGTCCGTCCATGATGAAATAGTGCCACCTCACGAAAATGATCTCTAACTTGACTTTTCTGAACTGACGGAACAACTAATGGATGAGTGTACACAGGTACATGGCGCAATTCCCCCGGTTATTTCATATTAGAAGGACGTTTCCAACACGTTGAATTATTATCGGAGATCTCCGATTTAATTTTCTAATAACAAAATTCCTATTGCGACAAGAGTTTGAGCTCTACAATTCAATGTATTGGTTACTAAGTCAATACCAAGGCAACTGTGAAAAAATCTCAAAATATCCGGATAATTGGGGGCGCCTTAAAAAATGTGCGGTTATTGCTGTAAGTTCATTGGACATTTGTGATTGGCCAAGAAAAGTCCGGAACTCAATGAGAAGTAACTTTCTGATTGGTTAAAATATTATGAAGGGGAGGATTACGAAGTTGGATTAGTATAAAAAAGCAAGATATTTGTGAACGAATCGACCAGTTTATGAGTACATCAGACCATATAGTAGTAAACAATAAGTGTTTAAAAGTTTAAAATTTTACAATTGTTCGTTTGCCTCATAAGGTTTCTAAAAAGGTATAGTTTGCCATATTTACGACCTATTTGTTTTAGTACAATAGGCTCAAGAAAGGTTTAAAGGTCATTATTTATAGAATGGTCGATCTTGTTGAAACTACTAAATAAGGAAAATGTATATAGATTCTGTGTTTCAACTTTCAAAGTTAGACTTTTACAGATATGCACGTAGTGGTCTCCCATGGACCCTGGGACCACGGCAATATTGCCTCTTAATGATCATCAAAAACGTCATTGACACGGATCGTATATTTTTGGCTTCTATATAGTAAGAGACAATTGGCACCATTTTTAAAACAAACCGATGAATCTTAGATGTTACCCCCAGTGTGACGTTGAACCCGTTTTGCCTTTAATATCTTACTATAACCCTCAGGTGTTGCAAAATTGTACATTTCTGTAACCGTGAAAGGTACTGAACATGATGGTGTACTGTAAAACACATTTTGGCCCGTGTGATCTGACCCGTATAAACCTTGCCCCCTAGAATACATCAAAGAACACATTTTAAAAAATGACACCCATGAGTTTGGAATCTCATAACAATTTTGAGTTAGGAAAAACCGGTTGCAAGATGTATATGAAAGTTCACAAAATTACAGTTCGCACATTTACTAAGAAGTCTGATTGTAAGTCTTCGGCGACAATATTTGCGGCTCAAGATTGAGATGGTGATGTAGTAAATAAAACTAATTACCAAATAAGCATAAAACCCATTGCTGTCGGTCTGAGATGACGTTATTTTGTGTGAAAACAAAACAGTGACCGCTCGGATACCACTACCAACGCCATATGGTTGAAGCGATGGTAGCAAATAAGCCAACATGGTTAGCAGCGCAACGACATGTTGCAGCTACTGGGAGTACCTGTTGAAGTTTACATGGAAGCAGCGATGGTACTACAATCGGTAGTGACCTGGCTTGAAACCTGAATTGTTCTTGATGCTTGATCTGTGTGTTGCCATCTGTGTCGAAGAAGAGCACTGACTGAACCCAAGCAAGGGGTAATATGTTGTGTAATTGAAAAACCAATATATGGTGTTTGATTTAAAAACAAAGAGTAAATTGATTTGTTACTTCTTTAAAGTTTAGGGAAAAAACTTTAGTCTACGTAACCTTTGCCAATACTAGAAATAGATAGGCTCATGTCATTAAACTTATGACGACTTTGTAAGAAGAACACTCTGGGTGATCTCTCCAAAATTTGAAAAGGATTGAAAGGATCCGCCTTATAGAGAAAAAAACTAAATGCACTGCAAAAGTCGGAGGAAGATAAGTAAAGTTGCAACTGAGAAGGTGAGATTAAAAAAAAAATACATGCAATGCAAGGACTCAAATGAGCTGGCGAGCACGCGGAGGCCAACCAAGGCAACGAACTATGTAAAGTGATGTAACAATGGACGACCAGCGTGAAACTTAAAAATTAACACAATATTTTATTTTTTTTATCTTTTTTATAAATAATTTGTATCTTAACAAAAATAGTCATTTTTTAAAATTTCTAATTAAAGAAAGAATAATAGAAACCAAACTGATGAAAAATTAAATGTGGTACATGTATAGATGATGTGACATTTGGTTTATGTTTATGGCGCCCCCGTTGGTGTAAGATAAAATGGCAGGCAAAAGCACCTATACTTGGCATGGGGAAATTTTTTTTGCGATAACCTTTGTTTCGAATTAAATAATACTAACTTTTCTTAAGTCAAGCATAATAAGCTTATGCTACCAGCTGCATTTGTGACCAATAGATCAGGAAAGATTTCTGAAAGTTAATTTAAACCAGACTTTTATTGTAGTCTGTCACAGAAACTACGTAATATTTTGCCTGCGCAGGAAACAACAGAGGGCGTCCTGAATGTCAACAAGTGACGTCATAGGTCACATCAATCTAAAGATTGACATGTACATAGACAAAATGATGTGAACGATGAAGCATAAGCAATAAACGGTTCTATACTAGATTCCAGTTGAAGTGGAGGAATAGCATCACTTTTGTAGGTGGAGGTACGAATTGAGGGGATTAAAATGTAAAAACTTAGTCGTGTATTTGTGGTATGATGTGCGCTAAAGCCATGATAGCCAAAAAACCTGAGCGGTTGGACCAGTCACGTCCTAGTCAAGTCAAGCATAAACTCCTGAATTACTCAAAGAAACAAGCGCAAACCAAATCCAGGAATAGTTTCAGTGAAAACATGGTGAAAGCGATTTATGAATAGTGAGGATAAAAGTTTTGCATTGTTACCACCGGTGACTGAAGCGCTTCTTAAAATATGATATGTGTTGTACGAGCAATTTTAAAACCAATTCTGGGAGAGACACACTAGCATCACATTCGGATGAATAATCGACGGACGAAAACATAACTTTATTGTAGTTGGCCAGTTCTTTCAATCTGATCTCTTTTGTATTGCGATGAAGAAAGAAACGAAAGTACATCTTGAAGATTTTCTGGGTATTCTGTCCCTATTTTGAGAATGGGCCGCGAAAGTCAAATTTACGCCATAACTCTCCATCAATTGGAATCTATATAGCTGAATATGGAGATTGGAATTGTTCCTGTATACTAGTAAATATTATTAACTGGTGAACAGCTTACTAGGATACTAGAAACATCACAAACGTGTACAATAAATCAAACTTAGACCAAAAGGGTGCCCCAAAACTCCTTCCCAACTTATCTGGGATGCACCCACACTTCCAAGAAAATTTGAGTAATATTTGGACGTTCGAATGGCTAAACAAAAAGTCCGGAACTCTAGGAGAGTACTTTCTGATTGGTTAAATATTGATTGAAGGGAAGGATATGGAGTTGATACTTAGGTTTAAAAAACCAAGCTATTTTGTTGAAGGAATCAGTACAGTCATGAGTACCATCAGACCGTAAGTTCTGATTTAAAGTTACACGACAATAGCTGACTACTGAAAAATGTGGTAAAGCTAGGTAAGATGACAAGTGGGGTCAGGTGACAAATGACAACTGGAGGTGCATGGTGACACATGACAAGTGGGATAAGAGAATCAATGACAACGGGGTCAGGGGGGACAAATGAAAAGTGGGGCCATGGGACAAATGGGGTGAGTGACAAAAGACAAGTGGAGGTAAGGTTGAACAAATACAAGTGGGATTAAGGGAAAAAACAAATGACACACTGTGTCAGGGGGGACTAAAGATAGGAGACAGAGACAGGTGGCGGTTCAGGTATGACAAATGACAAGTGGAGGTCAGATGACAAATTTGGGATAATGGAAAAAATGCAAAGTGGGGTAAAAGGGGACATTGACAAGGGGTAAGGGGACCAAATTGAAAGTTGGGGGTAAGGGGACCAATGGGGCGGGTCACGTGACAAATGACAAGGGGGTTCAGGTGACAAACGACAAGTGGGGGTCAGGTGAGAAAATAAGTGGGGGTTCAGGGGAAGATGACAAGTGGGGGTCAGAAGTTGTAAAAATGACAAGTGGGGGTCAGGTAACAAATAAAAAGTATGTTTCAGGGGACAAATGGACCCAAAGTGGGGTTCAGGGGACAAATGACGGACAAGTCGGTGTCAGTGGACAAAATGACAAGCTCGGAGGTAAGGTGACGATATGACAAGTGGGATAATGAAAAAATGAAACTGGTTCAGGGGCAAAGACAAGTGGGGGGGTAAGGGGACAAATGGGACAAGTGGAGTAAGGGGAAAAAATGGCAAGGGGAATAAGGGGCCAAATGACAAGTGGGGGTAAGGAGGGACAAATGAGCAAGTGGTGTAAAGGGGCAATGGCAAGTGGGGTAAGGGGACAAATGACAAGTGGGGGGGGGTAAGGGGACAAATGGCAGGTGGGGTAAGGGGACAATTATGACAAGTGGGGTAGGGCAAATGGGGGTCATGTGACAAATGACAAGGGGATAATGGAACAAATATGACACACAGGGTCAAGGAACAACTGACAAGTGGGCCAAGGGACAAATGACAAAGTTAGGAGACAGATGACCCAAGTGGGGTCAGGTGCAATGACAAGTGGGATAATTGAAACTAAATGACAACTGGGTTCAGGGGATAAAGACAAGTGGGCCAGGGGACCATAGACACGAGGGTAAGGGTACAAATGACAAGTGGTGTAAGGGGACAGACGACCAAGTAGGTTCCCCCCCCCCACCCCCAGAGATCAGTGGGGACAAGTGACAAGTGGTGTCTGGGAAAAAAGCCTAGGGGGGGTCAGGGATTACAAGTGGGGGTCAGAGACAATGACAAGTGGGGTTTTAGGTAACAAAGACAAATGGGAGGTTAGGTGACAACATGTCAAGTGGGTTAGGTGACAAATAACAAGTGGAGTCACGAAACAAATGGCAACTGGGGTCAGGTGGACAAGGGGGTTCAGGTGACAAATGAAGTGTGGATCAGGTGACAAATGAAAAAGTAGTGTTCAGTAAAAAAATGACAAATGGGGTTCAGTTGATAAATGGAGTCAGGGCCTACATGGGAACAGTGGATACAGTGGAAAAAGGGGGAAAAGTGACATAGGGTTAGGGGTAAAATGGCAAGTCGTGGATCGGGTGGTGATACAATGACAAGTGGGGTCAGGTGACATGACAAGTGGGAAGGGAACAAAAGATAAGTGGGAGGGTCTGGGGAGGAAAGACAAGGGGGGTGCAGGGACAAATGACAAAGGGGATCGGGTGACCAAAATGACTTCAAGGACACACGACAAGTGGGGGCAGGTGACAAATTATAATTGAGGTTCAGGGGGTCCATGACAAGTGGGGTCAGGTGAAAAATGACAAGTGCGGTTCAGGTCAGGGGTACCAATGAAAAGTAGGGTTCAGGTCGTCAATGACAAGTGGAGTTCAAATGACAAGTGGGGTTATGACAAATGACAAGGGGGTCAGGGGACAAATGACAGTGTTAGCTAACTGAAAAGTGATAAGGGGGCAAATGACAAGTGGAGGTCAGGTGACAAATGGACAAGTAGACAAATGACAAGTGGGGGGGGTCAGGGGGGACAACTTACACTAGTGGGGTGCAAGCTGACAACGGAAAAGTGCAGATAATGACAAATGACAATGGGGTCAGGTGACACAATGGGAGCTCAGAACAAACGACAAGTCACGGGGCCACGGGAACACATGGTACAAGTGGGTTCGCGGGACAAATGACCCCAAGTGGGGTTCACGTGACAAATAAATAACTAGTGTGTAGATCAGGCGCCGAACCGCATGACAAGTGGCCGGTCAGTGAAAAAACAAGTAGGAGACAAGTGAAAAATGGGTCAGCTGACAATGAAAAGTGGATAAGGGGACAAATGACAAGTGGTGTCAGGTTAGAAGAATGAACAAGTGGGTGTTTGGTGACAAATGCACAAGTAGGTTTCAGGTGACAAATGGGGGTCATGGCCACAAATAAAAACTGGGCCGGGGAAAGTGAGGTTCAGGCGAGAGAAATGGCAAGTGAGGCAAGGGAGAGAAATGACAAGTTTGGATAGAATGACACATGAAAAAAGGGTGCAGGGACAAATGCCAAGTGGGGGTCAGGTGACAAAAACCAAGTGCATCGGGGACAGATGCAACAAGTGGGGTCAGGTGAAAAAATTACAAGTGGGGTTCAGGTGACAAAAACAAGTGGAGTTCGGGGGGAAAAAAGACAAGTGGGGTCAGAAGACAACGACAAGTGGGTTCAGGTGACATATGACAAGTGGGGGTCAGATGACAAGGTGGGTTTGGTGACAAATGACAATGGGGGTTAGTGACAAATGGAAAAGTGGGTTCTAGGGTGACAAATGACAAGGTGGTCAGAGTGAAAAAGGACAAGTGCGGTTCAGGTCAGGGGACAAATGAAAAGTAGGGTTAAGGTGACAAATGACAAGTGGGGTTATGACAAATGACAAGTGGTCCAGGGGACAAATGACATAGTCGGTTCAGCTAACAACTGAAAAGTGGATAAGGGGACAAATGAGGGTTCAGGCAGGCGGACACCTGACAAGTAGGGTTAGGGGACAAATTTGGACAAGTAGACAACTGACAAGGGGGTCAGGGGACAAATTACAAGTGGGGTTATCTGACAACGAAAAGTGCAAGAGAAGGGGACAAATGACAAATGGGTCAGGGGACAAAGACAAGTGGGGGTAAGCGAACAAAGGAAAACTGGTCCGGGAATAAATGGCAAGTGGAGGCAGGAAACAAAAGACACGTGGGGCCAGGGCACAAATGACAAGGGGGTTCACGGGACAAATGACCCCAAGTGGGTGAGGGTGACAAATAACAAGTGTGACTCAGTGACCGACGACAGTGGGGTCAGGTGACACACAAGTAGGAGACAAGTTGAAAAGGGGTCAGCTGACAAATGACAAATGTGGATATGGCGGGCAAATGACAAGTGGTGTTAGGTGAAAGAATGATCAAGTGGGGTTTTGGACAAATGCAAATAGGTTTCAGGTGAAAAATGGGGCCATGTGCACAATATAACATACTGGGGTCAGGGGACAATTTGAGTGTCGGAGGGAAATGGCAAGTGCGGTCAAGGGAGAAATGACAAGTTTGGATAGAATGACAAAAGGGTTCGGGGGACAAAACGACAAAGTGGGGGTAGGTGAAAAATAACAAGTGCAGTTAAGGGGACAATTGACAAGTGGGGGTCAGGATGAAAATTACAGGGGGGCACGCGTGACAAATACCAAGTTGGAGTTCAGGGGGGGGATATGACAAGTGGGGTCACGTAGGAGGACAAATGACAAGTGGGGTTCAGGGGACAAAATGGACAAGTGGGGTCAGATGACAAGTTGGGTTTGGTGACAAAAGACAAGTGGGGGTTTAGTGAAAAATGAAAAGTGGTAGTCAGGTGATGACAAGGGGGTCAGGTGACAAAAAGTTTGTCAGGGGTGACAAATGACAAGTAGGGGTCAGGTGATAAAAAAAGTGGTGGTTCAGGTGACTAATGAAAAGGAGGTTTACAGAGTTTCATATATAAAGTGGGGTTAGGTGACAAATGAAGTGTGGATCAGGTGACAAATTGACAAGTGGGGTTCAGGTGACAAACGACAAGTGGAGTCAGGTGACAAACGTTTGAATCAGGTGACAAAATGAAAGTAGGTTCAGGTGATAAAAGACAGTGGGGGGTCAGGTGACTATGAAAAGTAGGTTTCAGAGGGTAAATATTAAATGAGGTTCAGGTGACAAATGAAAAAATGTGAGCAGGTGCAAATGACAAGGGGTTCATGGTGGTTACCAAAATGTGGATCAGGTGACAAGTGGGGTCAGGTGACAAGGGTTGCAAATGACAAGTGGGGTCAGGTGACAAATTACCAAGTGGGGTCAGAAAACAAGTGGGGTCAAGGAACAAAAAGTGGGGATAGGTGACAAAGGACAAGTGGAGTTCAGGTGACAAAAAGTCTGGGTCAGGTGACAAATGCCAAGTGGAGGTCAGGTGAGGTGTATAAAAGTGTGTCAGGTGGGACTAATAAAAAGTAGTGTTTCTGAGGTCAAACATAAATGGGGTCAGGTTGTTACAAATGGAGTTCTAGCATACAAGTGGACAAAGTGGTCTATGCAGCAAAGTGGGGTCAGAAGACAAGTGGGGTCCGGTGACAAATGACAAGTAGGGTCGGTGACAAGTGGGGTTCAGCTGACAGCTGAAAAGTTGATAAGGTACCAAATGGGTGGGGTTAGGTGACAAACGACAAGTGGGGTCAGGTGACATGACAAGTGGGGGTTTGGTGACCCATGAAAAGCAGGTTTCAAGTGACAAATGAAAAGGGGGGCAAGGTGACATGACAATAGGGTTAGGTGAAGACAAGTTAGGTCATGAAAGAAAAAAAATGACAACGGTCGGGTGACAAATGCAGTGGGGCCAGGGACAACTGGAACAAATTGGAGATTGGTGACAAATGGGGTTAGATGACAACCGACAAGTGGTATTCGGGTGAAATGACAAGTGGGGGTCATGGGAAATAAAAGTTGGTGCTTCAGGTGACAAATTACAAATTGGTTGGGACAAATACAAGTGAGGTTTAGGGACAAATGACAGTGGGGCATGTGAACAAATGAAAGTGTGGATTATGGGGACAAATACAATTGGGATCAGGTGACAAAGAAAAGTGTGGGCATTAGGGGACAAATAAGTGGGGTCAGGTGAAAAATGAAAGGGGGGTTAGGCGACAAAAAAAGAAGTGTTTCAGGGAAATGTTAATTGGGGTCCAATGAACAAAAACCAGGGGGGTCAGGTGACCAATGAGAAGTGGGGGGTCAGGTGCCAAAAAATGAAAGTATGTTTCAGGGACAAAATGGATGCAGGAGACATGACCAATGGGTTCAGAAACAATGACAGTGGGGTTAAGTGTGTAAGCATTTTGCAGTGATGATAATTCATTTAGTCTTGCTATGCTTATACGTTGAGACAAGGTATTATTTGGGTAAAAGATGAGGGTTAAAAGTCTTCAGGGGTAACTTAGGGTTATATTTTGGGCATTGGTATACGTGGTGTCACGATAAGGTCAAGGTCATTCAGGGTCACTTGAGGTCATATTCGATGCATGTGGTAAACACTTTTGGTTAAAATGTACTAGCATTTCATTAACTTGTAACATGTGAGTGCAAGGATCTTATTGGGGTCTATTTGCAATTTTGTATTTGTATATTTCATGTATTTGAGATGCAATTTTAACCAGATGCGCATCACTTGCTGTATTCTGGGTTTTTTCACCGTATAAATAAAATAAATAAAAAAATGAGTCAAGTGTTATTCAGGGTCCTAGGGTCCTTGACGCTCCGCATAAATCGGACACCTATTTGGGACCGGCTGTCCTAATTTTACAGAGTCAGGTGGGATTTAGAGGGGGGCGCAACCCGGTCCGCGCGCCCCCCTATTTTTTGCAGACACAGGGCGCCGGGCGTGCTGAGCGCCGGGGGCCTGGTAAATCTAAAAAAATGTCCTTTTTTACGCACAGGGCGCCTTACGATTCTAAGAATTATGGTACAGGGCCTCGGGCGCCGTGCAGATCTAGCTTTGTGGGCGCCCAGTAGTCTCCAGTATGTGCCTCCCCGCTCTTCAGAATTTCAACAACAGACCAGGAAATTTTGGCGCCCCCTCTATGAGAAATCCTGGATCCGCCCCTGAGAGTAGAACGTTACCCACCAGAAACGACCATTTTGCTTACTCACTCATTCTTATCCTTGTTTTAGCTTTATATTAATAAAAATATGTACTTTTGTTAACATATACTGAAACAAGAAACGGTGATAAAAATACAAACAATGACTATTTCCCTCAAAAAGATGCAACCCATTTTGTCCATCGGCAATCAAAAGCAGAGGAACTAGTGGAATTCTTATGGAATTTGAGCACATGTAAGTCTCAAATTTAATCAATATTGTTCACACTGTCATGTCTAAAAGCACTTAAAACATTACTGAATGCACTCCTTCAGCACATTAACCTAACACTGACCCCACTGTTCATTTGGCCCCTGGCCCACTTGTCATTTGTTTTCCAGACACCACTTGTCACTTGAACTCAAATTTGTCATTTGTAACCTGACTGGAAAAAAAACCCTTGTCCATTTGTCACCTGACACCCCATTTTTTATTTTCACCTAAACCACTTATTTGTCACCTGAACCCCACTTGTCATTTTCACAAGACCCCACTCGTCATCTGAACGCCCACTTGTCCCCTGAAACCTACTTTTTCATGTTGTCACCTATCTTTGTCAGTAGTTACCTGAACCCACTTTCCCCTGACCCACTTTTCTCCCGGTGACCCCACTTGGTCTTTGTCCACAACCCAATTGTAACTTGAACCCGGACTGTCATTCTGTCCAACATTTGTTATTTTTTGTACCGTGAACCACTTGTCATTTGAACCCACTTGTCACAAAGACCACCCATTGTCATTTGTCACGCCAACCAACCCCCACTTGTTTATTTTCCCCTGTCCGACTTACGTTCCCATTTTGTCCCTGACGCCCACTTGTCCTCTGCGCACCTTGTGATTTTGTCCTATGAACTCACTTGGTCATTTGTCACCTGACCTATTTGTCACCTGAACCCACTTGTCCATTTGTCCCCTGAACCCACTTGTCATTTATCACTGACGCCCACCCACTTATCATGGGGTCAGGGGACAAATGACAAGTGAGTATTGTGCAAATGAACAATTGGGGTCGAGTGACAAAATGGTTCAGATGACACATGGGGTCAGGTGACAATGACAAGTGGATCACAGGCCAATACAAGTCGGCAAGTTTACAAATGACAAATGATTCAGTGGCCATTGGTGGCTGGGCAAATGACAATAGGGGCAGGGAGTTTTAAAATCTACGGACTGGCAAATAGTGTGAATCCAAAATACATGTATTGGGGATATGCCATAGTTGTGCATTGCTGATCAAAGGAAAAAAAATAATGCTAGCGGGCGAGATCTCATATCGTTTACAACGGTGACGCACCCCTAACATACAATAATTTTGCTAAAATAAATTGTCTAAACTTATCAAAAAGCATTCTACGCGTGTTCTCACTTCTATTATGTGCACAATTTTCGTGAAAACGAATTTAAATGTCATCCCCTTTTTCCCCTGAATACATGACCAGTGATGTACGACCACGTTTCCACTGATTCCAGCAAATAATGGTGCTATTGGATAAGTAAATCCGGCCGTTATGAATAGGAAAACAGACTTCAGATTCTCTGGGACTGCAAAGCCATTGTTATGGTCCATGACGTTAAAAGCCTTTTGAATTGTTTTCACACCAAGACAAAGTTTAGATTGAGCTACAGCATCATTCACGAAGAAAATAAAACTCAGAAATTCGGCTGGGAGTTCAATAACTTGATCGTATATTAAATCATTTATTCAAAAAGGACAACGACGATTATCAAAATCATTTTGAGTGGCAATCTAATGACCCGAACATATCTTGTTGCAGAACCAAACACCCATAACTTTAATCATCAATTAGGACCTCTTTTTTATTCCATAAAAGTTTTTGTTCGGCACCGGTTCACCTGCAGTTCATATAGGTGAATGATTTTCGATTTCTGCTCTGAACGCAATAAATTGCATGACATGGGGTGCCGCACAAGTTACGAGTTTACGGTTTGCACAAAGATGTTAGGTCACAAGGTTGCCAAAAATTTTTTTTCTCATGAGCTTTTGTTCACCTTCGTTTCCCTTTCAAATAATGATGAAATATGGGTTAAAGAAGTGGACACACATAAAAGAAACCCTTAACTTAGTTTATTCGTTAAAGAGGACGGGTAATTTGTGTTCCACGCATGAAAAATGCTTAATCCATCGGGGGATGGTATACCCGTGAATCTTCCAGTTGCATGGATAATACAATGGCGTCTGCCGTTCCCGATGAAAAACAAGTCTGTGAAGTGTTGGTCTCCTACATACTTGGTGGATTTACTTATCAATAGCCCCCATTATTTGCTGGAGAAATGCATCAGGTGTCTGCCGGTAGTCACTGATTTCAGGCATAAAATTGAGATGAAATTTGAATAATTTCATTTTCCTCGAGAAGGTGCACATACTAGACTAGAACATGTAGACTAGTTTCTATTATTTTCTTCCCAGGGGTGCGCAACCTTGGGTCCTTATCCGATCATCTTTTTCGTTTTGGCTCATGGCCAAGAAGACTTTTCAAGTAAAAGAAGGAGTAAAAGAGAAGATAATCCGTTTGGTCTAGGTGGTTCAAAAGGAAAAATAACAACGGCACTGACCGTTCCGATAAATATCGAAGGCGAACTCGATTTACGCGATGCGTAAAATAATGTCCCCGCCGAATGTCGGCAATCACCTAACCTGCGTTTAAAATAATGCAACTACAATGTAAATCATATGTCATATGAGCAGGAGCAGAATATCATGGGTCCTTATTTAGGGAGTTCGTCCACGTCCGACTACATCTAATGTTTGACATCTTTAGTAGTTAGTATGGACCCTTACATCAATGCAAGGTAGTTAAAGGTGTCACTTTTTTCAATAGGGCCAATTTACAGTTTGCCACAGGGTCAAACTTTAAATTACTCCAATCATGTTGAACTGGATGTCATATGTCCGTCTAGTCCCAAGGATTCTAAAAATGTATCGTTTGTAACCATCTATGACCATTGTTTTGAGTTAGTATTGGGTAAAATGGCTAAGGTGATATCAACATATAGGAAAACACGACAAAAATGGACCTCATACTTCATAATAATGTTTACTGCCAAAAAATGGGGTGAAATGGGGGCCCAATTTTCAGTGTTTTGCTATAATTTGTTGATGTCAAATGTATAGAGCGGTTACATGGGTCCAACCACTTAAAATGTATTCCTCATGGAGGGCGCTTTTCAAATGACTGCCAAGCTATTACCACCTTATCATGGAGTTTCTAAATTGCCTAAAATGGGGTAAAATGTTCAATTTTTTTTGTGTGTTCCTATATTTGTTGTTGCAAATGTTAGAACCATTCACATTCAACTACTTTCAACTTGTATTCCTAATGGAAGGCGCTTTTTTCAAAATGGCCGCCAAATATAATTTTAACACCTGAAAACATAATGAAGTTTTTACTATCCAAAATGGGGTGAAATGGCCCAGTTTGTCAGTGTTTTGCTATATTTTGTTGATGTCAAATGTATAGAGCGGTCACATTCACCATTAAAGTGACCGCTTAAAACCTCATTACCATATGAATGGTTTAGCAAAAGGCATCTATGATCCAAGTTCTGTAGCAATTGGACATTTACTTCTCGAATGAGAAACGCTTTTTTTGCACTTAAAAAAACCTTTGAAAACAGTTTCACACAAAATTTAAGGACTGAAGGTTTCCGCCACCTGCAATTCTGCGGCGACACAAAAATGTATATGAGCGTCGTGTCATATCGCTCTCCCTTTGGTTGCAAGAATTTTATGTTTTCTTTTTCAACAATTATAACAATTCTCTTAAATATCTACATGAATCAACAATTGCTTCTGGTACTAAACTGCATAGGCTGCTGTACAATTTTTTCACATCCATTTTTAAACATGTTTACATGTGAATGCATTTAAGGATATAGCAAGTTCAACTTAGAACATTGCTTAATGCCTTTTTTTGTTTTTTTTTTTTTTTTTTTTTTAAATTTGCCACATTTTATACCAAGTGTTACACAGATTCTAACAATTTACAATCCCTTCTTGGTACATCGAAGGCACATTATACAACATTTTCCCTTGAAACACACAAAGATGATTTGTCCTTCACAGAACTATGTTACTTATCACTTTGCATTAATTTAGTAAAAATTTCAAGTTGTTGTGTACATTTCCTTGTGCATGTGCTCACTCAATCGGAAATTTTCATCAAGGGTGTTGTCTGTTCCATCTGAGCCCTTTTTTGCACTGAGTGATAGCTTTTACACATTCATTTCCGTTTCCCATTCATCCACATAATTCTGAAAGTTGAAGCCAATATTAGATAAAGATAGCGACAAAGAGACATTCTCCTTGGAAATGATCAATTCCGTCATGTCTTGCTGAGTGGTGGCATTAGTGACTGATGAGACAGTGCCCAGGAATCCTAAACAGCAAGAGTTAACCTCCAGCAAGGCTTTACTTTTGACTGTTGTGACATGGCAGAATTGAATATTGGCTTTAGTGCGTTCAACAAGTGGTCCACAGGAATATTGATTTGTGAATGATAGGCCTCATATGACTGTTGACCTTGATATGTGACCTTCGACCTCAAACAAATGTAATATCCATAAACCATGCAGGTTTGAACTTTAGTTCCAATAATTGTAACTTGCCACCTACACCTTTAACATTGGACGTTATCTTGGCGTCAAGTTACAATCACATGCTATGAGTTTGAGTTCATAAATAAGGCTCACTGGTGCAATCATGTGAAGTCAACTTACAAAAACGCTGCTTAAAACTTACTGAAAACACTTCTGACGCTAAATCATGCATGTGGTTGATGTATAGTAATTCCCCCAACAGGATATGTATCCTTACATCAGCAACATAATCAACATAACAATAAAATTGTCCTTTGAATCGTCAAGTTGCCTCAAATAATGCCAGATTTGTTGATGTTGAAAATTAGCACTTCCGCTATACGAGAGCAAAGTTCAAGGGTCACACTGTGTGCGAAAAAGCAAGCCCATCGATATACTTCCAGTCGCAGTGAGCGATTGTCTTGCGCAAAACCGAATATGGACCCAAGATCAAGTGTTACGCATACTCGCACGCAGAAATCGCTCCCTACGACTGGAAGTATATACCTTATACCTTGACCCAGGTTGACCCCTGTTTGACCCAAAACAGCGTCAACTTTACAGTGGTTTAAAAAAAAAACCACCGGAGAGTTGATGCTTTGGACTTAGGCTCCGAATAAAATTTGGAGTACCCAAAATTGATGGAAAAATATTACCTTTGACAGATTTTTCTAAGACTTCAACAATTATAGCAGTGATGTAAACGTGTGAAAGATACTTCTTAGCAAAAGTGAGACCAGAGCCTGTAAGTAATAGCCTGATTAGAGGTATTTCAAATGTCATCTCTTAAATCTGAAGTCAAACTGATACTTCCGTTGCAGGACCTGAGATACTGATCAGTGAATGACATATTGTTGAAAGACATGAATCTCAGGTCGTGCTAGCAGGACTAGTTTGAACTTCAACTTTTCAACTGAGGTCAATTTTACATTTACAGCGTGACCTCACACGACCTTTGTATGTGACCTTTGACATCAACAAATGAGGGATCCCATGTTGCACCTATGAATCGAGTTTTGGTTTATAATCCTACTAAGTGTATGTTCCCCGGGGTATCCGATATTACCCACAAATGTTAACCCTTTTTCACGTACAGCACATACTACACCGACATTCATCACAGACACAACATTGGACAAAGTGATCTATGTGTTTTCCTGCCTTAGGCAGGCGATCCACACAAATGAAATCCCTTGCCCAAGAATCACTAGGCAGAGTAAATCTCTATTTTGTTCGCCAGGTTACAGGGTAACAGCATTCCGCTTAGATAAGGAGAGACACTATCTCCTTTCTCTCGGCTTCTGTTTAGTCAGTTGTTCCTTACAAGAGCCAAATCTCACGTACATCATGTAGGGAAAGAGGATACTTGAATCATTCCATCTATTCTCGACACCTCAAAGTAATAACCCCTCACATTTGGTTTGAAGAGCGCCCCCAATTTTCAGGATATCGTGAGATTTTTGCACATGCATTGTGTTTGCCTAGTAAACATACCTGTGAATGGCAAGTCAAAATTCTGTGTCACAAAAGAAGGAATTTTGAATTAGATATATCAGATCTCCCGATATGTAATTCAACGCTGCTGAAATACTCCTTTTCCAATATGAAATAGTCAGGAAAATTGTGCCATGTACGTGGTTATATGAACTAGTCCTCTGGAAAATGGTGCCATGTACGTGTCTACGCTATATCCGTTCGTTGTTCTGTTCGTTTAAATTCAGCAGTCAAGGTTAGGTCATTCTTCGTGAAGGTGACACTATTTCATCATGGACTGACATCCGATTCTAATTAACAAAATCGCTTCTTTTATATTGACCAAAATAATTGTTGATCATACCACCAGGTTATAGCTTACAAACATTCCCACCCAAGTACAAAAATCTCAAATTTGAAAATTGGGGAGCTCTTCAAGAATGTGCTGTTATGGCTTAAAGCTAATTCCGTCACGTCGACTCGCATTGATATGGTTTCATTGGAGCAGGAATTGCCATTTGCAGCCCCCAATAGATACACATTCTTCTTCGTCAGAATGTATTAAACCCGATGGGTGCTAGTTACCTGCAACCATCCATTCATTGCTGCAACCTGTTCATCGGGTGTTTAAGATGTGTTTATCCCAGGTGAACTAAAAGAGTTTCACACCTTCTTCCCGGGGTGCATCAAAGCAGCCAGTGATACCTCATCTAGCACCTTTGACAAATAACAAAAGGGTCCTGCAAAACCCACGAGATCTAGATTACTTTTTAGAGCGTCTGCTATAGAACCGTATTCAATATGACAACAGCCACCAGACATGTTGTGGACAAGATGCATACATCCCAGGACTACAATTCATTAATCTGTCATGCGACCATGTTTTATCGATTGCACAGGGATAATGACAGGGAAATGTATTGTAGTACTGGAATGATTCTATCTATCTTGTCCACCACAGGCTGGCTATGATAGGTCTATATGGGACACAGGGGAATGACTTTTGTAGTGAGGACAATTGATGTACGATTTTGTCACAAAACTGTACGGCGTTACAGTCGGAATCACTAAAGCTGGGGTCAAAATGAAAGAAATAAATTCCCATGTGAATGGAAGTTTCACTTCTGTTATGTCAGATAGCATGTGTCCAAAGCAGATATGATTCATGTTTTTCCTCCTTGTTATAGTGTTCGTAAGCCACATCCAAAAACTTATTCAATCTGATTGGTTTATTTAATATCAAACTTATGGACAAAATTGTCGTCCAGGAAATCTACAGTCATAACTACATAAAGTACACATATCATATTCTGAAAATTCCTTGGAAAAATGCAAATCCAAAACGAGTATCAGTAATGATTGACAGTTTTGAACATTGTAAAATTCAAACTCTACACATCAGGAACGTTAACACGAAGTATCCATATTTATTTGAAATACCGTAATACAACATCTTTGAGTTATCGAGAAACTATCACAAATAACAGAAGTAATTTACAATCTAGAAACACACCATAGTAGTTGATGTAATAGTGCAAGAAAGTGTTATCTAAAAATTGCAACAGAACAATTTTTTCCTGTTATTATACATATGCATCAAAAGGCTGAAAAAATTGTAAATTGTACTATTAAACTATAAACAGTAGGAGGGCAAACTAATAAACCTTTTTTAAAATCCTTAGATATGGCAAAATGTATAGAATTCAGTACAAAGTATACTATCTTTATATTTCCTGCCCCCGTACAAACCGTGCCTCCCTACCAAACCCATTTCCCTCCCACTACTTATCGTTCTAGACTTTGATAGTTATTCTCTCATCATTTCTAATTATCACAACACCAAAATTGTTTTCTGTTGCAATTTACTCTGAAAAAGAGGGATAAAATGCATATTTGTATTTAAATTTCTTGCACTAATAAACCGTTTTGATAACGCTGCAGATACGGCACATGCGGTATTTATAACTGCATAAACATTGTTTCAAGACACAGATACAATTATTGACCTTCACAATATACCCCTTGTTCCTTATCTTTCGATCTTTTAAAGTATTCTCGCAGACTTAATGCTATTTAAAACATTACATCAAACTAATTCATCAGACGACAACGGATGGCGTTTTAACACAAGAATGCTGTTTACATTTCCCTCTTTCCTGTTGTTTCCTCTCAATGCATTCACCTTGTTTTGACTGGTCTGAGACATGTGGTTTTTAATATCGAGAGGTATGATCTATGATATTCAATTTAATAGAACACATTTGTTGATTAGAGTTAGGCAAACTTAAAATTTAGCCTACAAATTACCTTTATGTCTTTAGCCTTTTTATATTTTGGGTATGTTATATTTTTATGTGAAAAAATAATGCTCTATTCGTCAAGCCTAGACTATCATTTGCGAGCAAATTGAAGAAATTTCAAATTTTCTGAAAATGTGCCAGTGCCACTTTAAGGTATTGTTTGGTTTTCTACCAGACTGTCGTACCATTGGCTCGGAAATTTGCATTTTGCTTGCAAGTTGGCCAGAACAAGGCATGTCATCTTATCAGTTCTGTCAAACCTTCTCCATGCGCGTAGCCAGGGGGTGCAGATGGAGTGCCCACACCCCAGGGTCTAAAAAGAAAAGACCTTGTCACCGGAGAGGCCATATAAGACTCAAATTGCGAGAAAAATGCAATTTATCATTTGGATCGTCCCAATGCATGATGCGGACCTGGAGGGTGTGGTATCCTGGCTATACGCACATGTTCTCTTCCAAAGACTTGGGATAACGCACCAAGGTGTAGGGGGTAATAAGTCGTATCCTATGTGTCAATCGACACTAACCGAGGTCCAATGAGGTTCGGAGTTGGTCATGATAGCCATGTTGGGCGATCTAAGCCAAATCACTGTTTTGGTATTGCATTTGCTATTGGTAAAGCGACTTAAATATTCCACGGCAATCCAGTTGGTGCACTGTTGTTTTTTCAAGTTATGTCGATGAGACCATGGGGATCTAGAACATTGCTGCTGCACAGAGCATGTCTTGTGTCTTTCCTGTATCGATACCCAGGAGTTAAGCCCGATGTATACTCCACTTCGCGCCCGCGATATCGCGGCTGCGAAGGAGTTTGACCCTGATTTTTTATTGCCTCGGCGAAAGAATTTCTATCGCGCGATGGATTTTGGGGCTTCGCGGAGAGTTAAATTTTGTTCAACTCTCGGCGATATCGCAGCCGCGAAAATTCTCTGATTGGCTGTTTTAGGATCTAAGGCCGAGCGATGACTTCATGAAAACCAAGCTGAACCTGCTCTTGAAAATCTCCCTATCAGCCCGATAATCAACAACAATACTCATCCAATGAAGTATACATTAAATGGCCAATTATTAAAAGCTATGGATGTAGTGCGAAAAAATAGTATGATCCCATATGAGGCATGATTATTTTTAAGTATATCGTAAAGAATGTTTTAGCGGTTAGTGCAAAATATTTATTCTGAGCTCCGCATCCTACATGTTGCATGTATGGCCAACCCCATGTACAAATGTAGGTAGACTACTAACTGGTAGATCTACTGGTCATCATCAAACTGGGCATTTAACAATGATAAAAGTCATGCCAAATGTGCGAAACTTAAATGGTAAACCAATACAAAATAGTCCAGAACATGTACTTTATTTGCCAAGAATTCAAAATGCATAGCTATGCATATTGGCAACATCTGTCCTATATTACTTGATCAACATGCCTGGCTCACAAATTTTAATATAACTTTGACCTAGTATCGTAAATAATATCTCTCGTCTATTCTAGTTTGCTAGATCTCATTCGGGAAATCCAGAGCTATATCGTCAAAATACGGAATGGTATGTAGATAATTTTCTAAATTGTTATGAAAATTGTCAACTGGCAACATTAGTTGTCAATAAAATAATACAGCAACAACTTCCTCGAGATGAGACATCTGTCGCTCGGAGTATACATGACTTTTATCGCGCGGTATTGCGATGTAAAATTTCATCGCAGCATCGCGCGATGAAGCGATAGTGGAGTATACATCGGGCTTTACTATGGATATTTTTCAGCATGTATCAAGTAAAAAACTCTTCCCTAGACTGCCTTTTCTATCTTGAATAATGATGACATGGCGATCGTCTTCTTCTGTCATTAGCATATTTTCCAAGTATCTTTGCAATTTTTGTCATTTTACTTGATGGCTTCTTTCTCTCATTATCTTGGCTCTTTCCTCCTTTTGCAGCTCTTTGGCAAGGGATCTCATTGTGTTGATTTAGGGATTCAAACATGTTACAGAGTGGTTCATCACAAATCAACAACGATGCATCCATGCGTCCGCGTATTTTTATTCCGCTAGCGAGCGGGAGAAAAATACGCGGACGCATTGGAGGCCGAGTTTCAACAACGAAAAACCTGATGACAACATATTAATATCGTATATAGAGGAACATAATGTTCCCAGTTTGACAGAAATCTTTTCTAGTAATATTTTAGCAAATCTAAAGCAAAACGATACTTTTGGTTTGTTTGTTGCTTTGCAGTTTGCACCTGGTGTCCTTGCGCATACTCCGAGTTCTAAACGTGACAAACAGCGCGCCGACTTAAGCGTACCGCGTAAACGCACTTCCGTGAACACTGCGCCGGCGTGACACGCTAATTTGCATGTCAACTGTGGGTTGATAACGAATCAACAACGGTACGCTCTTGCACAAGGAGATACGGTGAGTTGTTGAAATTTGTATGAGAATGTTCTTCTCATATTTCTGATACAGGTTTACCGTCCTTCAGAAAGCCTGTCGATCGAATTCTGTTCTGGACATCAGATCTGCAATGTTAACAACTTGTCTATTTGCTCTTTTGACAACACCCTTCATCTCATTTGGACTACACACTGTACTTTATTCAAATCCAATGTCTTCAAGTACTTTGGTTGTAGACATGATGCAGTAGTTGTAGGCAGCTTTGGCATCATCCAACTTTTCTATATGCACATGGTGTAGGAAGCATTACTTCTTGACAGAATGTTTTTTGCAAGGAAGAAAACGTCTAAGAAATGTCTGTTTCCCAAAAGGTTGTCCTCTTCTTCTAGGTAGTAAACGAAAACTACTTGGAATTTCTTAAGTTGCAGCATACTCTTCATGTGTTCGTGAAATACCGATTGCGAGTGGGTAGTTTGACCCGATTCGAAAGTTCCATACGGTGTCTTCTCATATCTGTGGCCCTTTTATTCAAAGACTTGGTCATGTTGTTATGATCTATATAAAATAAAAAGAGAAGAGAAATCACAATAATTATTATGCTGGAATAATTTTCGTTGAGGTGGGAAAATTACTAATTCACTGGGTTTTTTGCCCTTTGTCAAGCACTAAATATTTCACACCTCACCTAGTCCGTTGTCTTCCCACATTTCTTCGAAACAATTATGCCAGCCTTTTGGATAAGAGAGAGCAAAGCAACCCCACACATTCATCCTTCTAATCAATCACATGGCATTGTGTGTTAACCTACGCAAATAAGATTCTGTGGAAACGTGGTATTATTTACTCTTCCACATTTCCCAGAATTCCAAATGCAATTCTTTGATGGTTGAAAATTTGTTATTTCAAATGCAGTTCTCCGATTACGTTTGTTATCCCGTAATTCCTAGCTTGTTCAGTAGGAGGAGGAGGATGTCAATTTGCAATGCTCATCTTGGAATGGTTTAAAAACCATGAAGGCCTTCCCAACTCGTGGTTTTCGCCAACTCGCACCCGCAAATCCACCCCAGATAACATTTACATATAGTTCTCACTGGGTCACATATACTTAAACGCACTATCAGTGATTTGCTATATCAGAAAATGAAACAAATCGTCAAAATTCAGATTTTTGCATTTTTGTAACAAGCATAGGTATCCTAACATAACCTGCAAGTGGTAAGTCTGGAAGCATCCTAAAAAAAGTACAAATCGGATATTTTAGTCATTGCTGTCCATACGGCCACTTATATACTACAACGTGTCATGGAATGGGGATTCATATTTTTGAACACTGCTGTTTTTTCCTGTTCTATCAATTTTTCAGTTGAAAAATATACTTTATGAGAATCCTACAGACCTATCCTTCACTTCCCTGTAAATTCCAAATATTTGTTCATCTTTCGGGTGAATCACTGATAGTGCCTCTAATGGGGCCCGATATGTAAGTCTTGTCCCTGGTTCTTCAGAGGGTCCTTCTTTGGCAGTGCAATTCTGTTCACAATGGTAACCTAAAGGGCCCAATTTGATCGATTTACCCCCCTTAAGACTGCAGGACGCTGAAGTTGGCCGCACATTCTAGCTCAAATTTCATGAATTATTTGTCCCACCTAATAACTGCCCCTTTTGACACCAAGTTCTTTTTTTCAACTCAAAGGAGTATTGTTTATAATAAAATATCGCATGTGCCTCATCTTTCAATAAACATTCCACTCTATGCCAAGTGGATGAAGTTTTACATGTGAAAGTTTGAAATAGATAAATGTCAGATCGGAGATTCGCCAGTCAACTGCAGGCAAACACCACCGGACGTGTAAAAGGTTTAGTTTTGTCTAGATCCTGATGGTCAAATGCAAGTCAGACAGGCGATTTTAATCCATCAAGTGCTGGCAAAATCCATCGGGGTAACAAGTTAGGAATGCAGTAAGGAGCGCTTTCACTTTGATCAAGATTTTGAAAATAAGTACCGATAGTGGAGGGCCGTTACGGACAGAAAAATTACCAAAATTGCGAATTTTCTGACAGATGTGACCGAATGTGCACGTAAGAATGGGCACACATGGTTTACTAAGGCTAACGGTTTTCAGATGAATAAAATATCAACATTTGTTAGGTAGTCGGAGGGACGAGGCTGTGGATACGAAATTGCCCCTTTAAAAGTCACTACATGACTCGACAACAAGTGCCCTTGGCACGACATGTTAGGCTGCCGGAAGCAGAAAAAATTCCAAAATTTAAAAAAATACATATCATTGCTTTTGTTACTAACCTTACATATTTGCAGGATGCAACTAATTATTAATAATGCTAATTATGATATTTACCATTAATGAAGGAAAGTGCCACTCAGTGGCGGATCCCAGAATTGGGAAAGCAGGGGCACAAAAATAAGAGTAAAATGTGTGTTATTCAAACAATGCATTTGAAACTGGTTCACTGTAACTCTGTTACACATGTATGTGGCTGGAATTTGTATGTTGGTCCAATTGATACAACAATATCCACTTCTAATAAACCTTCTACTTAGTAACTTTCGAAGTATGTTAGCACTGGTAATTCGTTGCATTGGTTTTCTTCATATCTTTGTGTTTAGAACAACAGCAGTGGTGTATTCAATTCTACTTTATCTGATTTCAAAACTATTGATAATGGAATTCCACAGGGATCAATTTTTAGGGCCATTATTATTTATTATTTATGTAATCTCTCTGATGAGATCAGTTGTAAGTGCGTTTTATGTATGCTGATGACAACATTATTTACGGGCATCAGACTCCCACAAACTCTTCAAGTTGGATAGAATAATAAATTTGTATAAGATTGCACAGTGGTTGGAATGAAAACAACCACACTGACTTTGAAAATAAAAGAAAAACCCAAATCATGATCTTTGGAACAAAAAATGTTTTAAATAAAGTGAGTGATATAATCTGAGTTGATAATCAGATATAGAAAGAGTGGACAAATTAAGGAATTGGTGTTGTCTTTGACCCACTTTATCTTGTTGTGAGCATGTTGATTATATATCATAAATTATTTCAATAACGCATTGGTTTATTCGTTAGAGTTAAGTTTTATTTCCTGCAAAAACCCTCTTAATAGGTTAGCCATGCTTAGTTTCCATATTTTGACTATTGCAGGTCAGTTTGGTCTAACTGCAAAAATTGAATATTCTTAACTCTCTTCAAAATTCTGCAAAACAGCTTGCTCGTGTTCTTTGTATCTGCTGGATATTAGAACCTTCAATGAATGATCTTGATGATACTTTGAACTGGGATAAACTTGACAAAGATGGCAAAATCAGCTCTTTTGGTTGTTTTCAAAATGTCTTAAAAATTAGCCCATCTTATCTTTCTCTCAGTTTAGTATATTTCTGATGTTCATCCAAGGAATACGTAGTCAATCATTTCCAACACTCTTGTAATTCCTTCTTTTAAACATAATACCAGGCCAGCGTACACTTATTTTTAGAGGGAGTACAATTTGGACAGCCTCCCGAATGATGTAAGGTGTAATTTATTTTCTATGAACATAATACTTTCAAATCACATGTTCTAGAGTGAGTTCTGTTATATTTTGTCCTCTTATTGATTTGTAATTATTATTCCAAGGCTATTGTATTTTACATGGCGTGTGTATAATTTATGTATTAGTCAGGGTCTCATGGGAGACCAGTTTTTGTAACTGAACCGAGTAACCCTGAATAAAACTAAAGATTTACTAATACTACTACTACTAAAAGTTCTGCATGAATAATCGGTTTGCCGATAACTCGAAGTATTTAACTCGTCCTTGTGCCCCTGCTTCATTTTCGATTCTGGATCGCACACTGAGTGCAATCCTACAATTCACAGTAACCTGAATAGATATGAGAGTTTAATCACATATTCTAGGTCGGGAATTACCCAATCACTGATCCAACGTATTCTTTCTTCTCTCTCTCTCTCAGAACAAGCCTACCAAGCTTGTGATAATAAGACACGGCTGCATCTCAATGAATTTTTTAGGGCTTGCCTTCCAGAGGGTATATGAACAACTCATTTTCCACATGTACCAGGTATTCTTTCACTGCCGATGGCTCTCGCTCAAGAGATGCCACACGTCGGGGGTTACTTACTTCAATTGAACGTGTCGCAAAAAAGCAAGTTGAGCAAATTAATCTTGCGAACATCTTATGTTCAGACATTGTCCTTCAGTTATAGGCTCGTTGTTAATAGTTCAGGGGGCGAATGTCATCCTGTTGAATATTACTTCAGAAGGTTTGCCAAGTTTGTGTTTTTCACTTTCAGGTTCAATAACACCACAAGGAATAACTCCCAACTTGTTGTTAATTCCAGTTTTTTCTACTGGTGAGGGCGCTTTTCAAAATGGCCGCCCAAATGACATTTTTTCAGAGAAATGCCCATATAATGTTATAATGATTTGTGGTGCTAAAAGTGGTGCTTTTGTTAGTATATACAAACTCTTGGAATGCTTAAATGCATAACATTAACATAATATAACATTCGTCCAACAGGGGGGGGGGGGGGGGGGGTGGTTGTTGTTAACACCCACATGGCACCACCCCGCTCCAATGACTGATCACTGTTTGGCACAAAAATGCAACACGAATATGTAAAGGCTTTTATTCAATTTTAAGTTATCCTTGTGGTCTCATTTTAGAGCAAAAAAAAAAATTGAATGGGTACCAAGTCAGGGTGATCGGAAAGTGGGGGGGGGGGGTGGTTGCCCACCTTCCTATACTTTACTAATTGCCAAAAAAAGGGTACTATGGTACTTATGATGCTATGTACTGTAAGCAAATATGGCAATATTTGATTTTTCTTATTTTTAGAGTAGTAATAAATGTGATGTTCTTTGGCACCCATCATTGGCCAAATAAATACTATTTGATGAAAAATAGCCAAAAAAACCCCCCGAATTTGGGTGAAGTTTCAGATACGATGTCTATTGCAGTTTCATATCAAACTCTCAGTTATGAAGTCACTATGACGTAATATTGTTAAACCTTGATATTCTTGTACTTCATTTGAAGAGAAGACCATGCATTCTCTACACACTGATTACAAACAAGGGTGGTTCCGGTAATTCACAAAAAAATCGGGGTGGTGACCCGGGGGGGGGGGGGGGGGGGGGGACTTGTATTTCAAGGTGCATGGATCATGTCGTGTATGGCCTCCAAAACGCACCTAAAGAGCGTCTTCCACTTGCAGGAAAAACAACTTATTTAGGTACGTAGTTTTGGTTGATTTTGCTACCTAAACGCGTACTTTGGGATTGATTTTGCTACCCTGAACAAGTGTTTTGTTTTAATTTTACTATCCTAAACAAACAAAGTTATGTGCATGACGGTTATTTTGGCATAATTTTGCTACCCTAAAGGAGTAATTTATAAAATACATGCGCTTTAACCATACACTAAACAAGTTAGAATCTCTTGCCCGGATAAAGGAAATATTAACACATGATGATTTGAAGTTTTTGTGTATTTTATTTCACTCTTATGTGTTGTATAAAAGCATCAATTGCGCATTTTCTGAGCATAAGTTTAAAAAGTAAATCCATTACATTAAATTTCATAGTCTTTTTTAAAGTTGTCCCTGTTTCTTTGTCCCATGTGTTTGTCATATCGTAATTATTGACAGTTTTTCCTGCAAATTCAGGCATTTCATTGAACTAAAAACGCAAAGACTAAATATGCAAGACCTTGTTTTGATTGACATAAATTAGAGGGACAGACCCTAATTATGTTTCTAGGCACAATATACTTGTAATGATCAGTTAAAGTGTTAAATAACACGCGAAATCCAAAACTGCTAATCCCCATTATTCACAACCTATAATTGTGTCTTTTACATAAAAGTGAAAAAAGTAAAAAATTAAAATTTAAAATAAGGTGAAAAACGGTTTTTTTAAAAATCACTAGGGGAATCTACCAGTGAAATCAGGGAGACAAGGGGCACCACATCCACTACTTTTCAAGCATTTTTTTTACAATTATTCCAAATATCCACACCTAACATGGTATTTTTCGCGTTGAAAAGGCATACCCTTAATTTTGACTTTGTTAGGATTTTGATATACCCTAAACAATGTAAGCGCGTACACTCGCCTGATCTAAAAAAACGAACCCCACTTACGCGTTTTTGTACACGAGCATGATACCACATTGGAATACAAGTGGCCCCGGGGGTGGGGGTGGTACCCCCGTGATTGTTAAAAAAGTGGATGCGCTACAACTTCACCCAGGCGGTCCCGCTTACCGCCCACCATAGACACGTCACGGGCTGGGAGCCCCCTGTGTAGGATGGCGATTAGCGTGTCTTGGACTCCAGCCATCGCAAAGCATCACAACCAGCTCCCAACTCCTGTTCCGAGGAGCGGCCCATGATGGCATCCCATCGACGCAATGACGATCAGCTGGAACAGGATCTCGTCATATGGTTCCCCCGATAGCGATGATACCAAGGGTGCTGGAGAAGTTCTCGAGATCCAGCGGGTGCAAAATGCTTCTAATAGCCCACACTGGCACAGACAGCTGTGGTTCCCGAAAGTACTTCCTCTCACGGTGGCGGAACCGTTTCACCTCCCAATTAGGAGAGACTTTTGAAAAAAACGCCCTCAATTGATGAAAACCGTAATTGAGAATTTGATATTAGGTTGAAAACAACTGAATATGGGTTAATTAATAAGGTCCATATTGAAAACCAGACTTAATCAATATTTCTGAAGCACTTTACACATGATTATTTATTTTTTTATAGTTTTACCATTTTGGCGGCCATTTTGAAAAAGCGCCCTCAATCGATAAAAATCGTCACTGAGAATTAGACAACAAGTTGAAATAAACTCCTTATGGGTTCAATAACAAGGTCCATGTAAAATATCAGACTTGGCAAAACTTCTGAAGTAGTTGACATGTGCCCCCTGACTTATAAGATGATCTTTGTTTTCGATCAATGACGGACAAATGGTTGCGCTTCTGTGACCGTCAAAGAACAAACAGTAATGGCCCTAAAGCGCCATGATATCAGCTTCCCACCATACTAAAAGCATCACACCACTTTTTGTTCTTAAGTCTGGGGTGTTCACCTTGTTTGATTCTGCTTTCATCCTATTCATGTTTATTCTGTAAAAAAGTGAAGAAAGGAAGAAACCTTAGACTAGTTGATTACATTGAATCAAATACCTGGAGCTTCCATTACTACAAGTTCAACATTTTCTAAAAACTTCTGTACGTCTAACCATGCAAGGAAATTTCTCAAGTATTCTTCAGGACTCACAAAATCCCTTGTCTTCCTAATTTTCTTCAGGGCAGTTTATAACCATACCTTAGTGTAAGGCAAGAGAGCGAAGCCAGTACTCCGATTCTTCTAATTGTTCCTGTCATATGTCATCTTTTCTGTGTCAAGCTCTTCTGTAATTAAGGAGGAGTATAATATCATGTGTTACAAATCAATTTTACCTGTCATAGTAAACATAATATATGCACAAGATTTCTTTATATTTACAACTTCCCTTGTTTGATGCTTAATTGCAGGTCTTTTCTTCATGCATATGCACATTGCTCTCTTTTACAAACTCCAGCAAATACATGAGCCAGATTGTAGAATCAGAACATGCTGCATAATGTGCTAGGTAATTGATAGCCTTGATCAAGGCTGTCTGATAGAACCGACACACTTACTTTTCACACTGCATTGTATTTTTGACATTCTCAATTATTTTGAACATCGTGTTTGCAGGCAGTATGAAATCAGTGCTTTAGCATTGAAGGGGTCACCCTTTCTAGAGAAAGATGAAATAAACTGGTAAACTCCCGGGTGCTCTGTTATGCACACTGGATCCAGGAGCCTACTGGTCTAGGTATAAAACCACAAATACCCATTGTGGTCAGGTGCAATGGTTGTGCTATTCGGAGCGACAGCCTTGATTTGCTTTGTGGTTTTAATAGGCTTCTCTGTACAAAACTATCAAATTCTTGCAAATGCATGAAAACCTGACAGATTTAAAACAAGGTGCTCTACCCAAGTTGAACTTATTGAACCTGCTAGTAGAAGCATGGAACATAGGTCAGATAAATTGGAGACCTCAAATTAGGTGCTTGATAGAATGAATTCTCACCTATATTTCTTTAATTTTTGGGAGGGGGAATATATGCTCCACTCCTCGCATGATTTCTGTCCAATATGATATGTGACATTATTTGTATCAGATGTGTAAACCAATGAATGAAGCTGGTAGGGCACTTTGAAAAAGCCTGGGTAATCGACTGTACTCACTTGCCTACTGCAGATATTGCACATCTGACCTCCAGCTTATCCATGTATTCCATATGATCCATCATTTCCACCACAATGGCATCAGCCATTAGACATTTGGGAGATGTTTCATGCTTCCAAGTCAACAGTGGTCTCTCCTCTTTCCTGGCACTCATTGCCTCCAATCTTGGAAAAAAATAGTTGGAACACTTGATTTGCTACATTGCTCACCTGGGCCAGAGTTAAAGCCTACAATACAAGCCCCTGTTATCACTCAGTTGGAATGCCCAACATTCCACTTCAACTTACCCTTCTCCTATACCCCCATCAATCAATGTTGGGGGAATTGGCAAGACTTCTGATGATGATACCCCATTCAACATTGGTTGGGGGAGATGGGGGAACAGTTTTCCAAAAATCATTCAAAAGTGTTCCAACAATTATTTCCAAGATTGTAGTGTTCTAAAACAATCATGCTCTTCCACTTTCAAATTGATTGATGACAGTGTGATACTCACTGCAAACCTTCATCCATTTCTTGTCCAGGTATATATCGTCATCACATATATGTCCCTTACGGAGAGATAGTTCAGCTCATCAGCAAATGTGCAAGCCATAGCTGAAAAAGCAATGAAATAACATGAATATAATCACCATACCTATGGAGCGACTCTAAATCTCACCATCTAATTTCATTCTGTATAAAGTGATCAGTGATTTATCCAAAATAGTCAAAATCTATTAATTTTGCAGGAATAGCTTAAAAGTGAAGCATAAGTCTCTAGAATTCTCATAAGTTATTTTTCCAACTGACGAATTTACAGAAAAGGAAGAAAACGGCAGTGTTCAAAGATAGGAATCTCCATTCAGTTATGTGTTGTAGTAAGTGTCCGAACGGACGTAATGAATAAAACTTCCGAGTTGTCCTTATTAGGTTTGCTTCCTGGTCCTATCATTTGCAGGGTAAGTTAGGATACTTGTACTTAGCTACAAACATGCAAAAATCTGATTGTTGATGATTTTTTCGATTTTCTGATTTAGCAAATCACTGATAGTGCCTTTAAATGTCTAACTTCAAGCCTAAATTTTCTGAATTATTGACACTATTTGAGCGTTTTTTGCATTCAATTTTGGTCTCTACCGATTTTTGTATACATTATGTAGCTTATACTGTCGTGCCTGTTTTTATCAGAAATCAGGCATCTCCTGGCCTTTTGAGCTGAAGTGTTCATAGTCAGCAGTTTTGTGAAGGTAAGAAAATTACCATTGCAGCTGTCTATTTTGTGAAAATGAAATCATTTGGAAAGTACATTTTTTGCCATTTCCTCTCCCAAATTGGATATTTAGTCACAGATGATCATTTGATAAGCGAGTCCCATTTTAGACGGCCGGCATTGAGGCAAAAAGGCTCAGAAAAATTTGGATTGAACGGCGTAATTGTTACAACATCCAACCATGTGGATTCGCATCCTATGGGACATACAATAGCGTCTGGGGTTGTTGGCCATCTAATTTTTTAATTTTGGGTAAATAATGGCCAAAAAGTCAAATAGTCCAAACATAGGTAAATCAATCATATGGGGCCTTCTTATCTCAAAATTTCATCAGAACATTTGGGTGTACACCAGAACACAAATGACCGGATCGAGTGCTATAGCAACCCCTCGCAATTACATATTTTGCATATTCTGGGGTCAATTGGCCAAAAACGCAACTTGTCCCATAAAAGCCATAATGAGTCATAATGCCTTCCTTTTCTCAACTAGCTTAATGGGAACATGTACAAGTTTACCTTCCCAAAGAGACTAAATTAATTGAAATAGAGTGTCTAGCCCATTTCAATTTACACTTTGTAGGGTCACAATGGCCAAACAGTTCAAATTTGCCCAAACTATAAATTAGTTCAAAACGCCCTTTTCTCAAAAACCTTCGCTATAACCAGCCTTTTTTGTAACATGGATTGAATGACCGGGGGGGGGGGGGGGGGGGGGGCGCTTCGCGAATTCGTTATAAGCACCCTATGTTAATGGTTTTAATAACAATTGTAGCTCTGGGCCCCTCTTTCCATTAATAGCCAAAATAAGTACTAACATACCTGTATGGCGCCACAATGACGTCATAAGTCCACGAGTCGCCAAATTGGGATTTTCCATAGAAATGGCGAAAAAATTTCAAAAATTCCGATTTTGGCGCTAAAAAGTTAGGAATATCGGATTTCATGCGATTTTCCACTCTAAAATGATGGCAATTGACTAGTTTTTTTACATAAATATAGAGTTTTAGAGGCATAATTTGCATACTATTAAAAAAATGGGTACCATATAAAATATTCTTGGTGTTGCCACCACCCCCCCCGTCCCCTTCGACTTGCCGTCATACCTACTAAACCGGTGAGTGCTACCTTCACATTTTTTTCGCTAAATTGACCGAAAGGATGAGAAAATGAATACCCGGAAGCTTTTTTGCCAAAACTTCTGGCATTTTAGCCCACCGGATCAAAGGTCACTCTGGGGAGTACCCCCCCCCCCCCCCCCCCCCCCCCCCCCCCCGCGCCCCCGGTAAGACGAGGTTAAGGAGAAATTTACTTTCCACGGGACAATGATTAAGTAAATAAAGTGCTGCTAGCCATTTCATTAACACTTTTGGCATGAATAAGCTTAAAAGTGAAGCATAAGTCTCATAGAAAATTCTCATAATTTATTTTTCCAACTGACGAATTTACAGAAACGGAAGAAACCGGCCAGGGTTCAAAGATGGACTCCATTCAGTTTTTTATGTGTTGTAGTAAGGTCCGAACGGACAGTAATGACTAAAAACTTCCGATTTTTGTCCCTATTAGGTTGCTTTCTGGGCCTATCATTTGCAGGGTAAGTTAGGATACTTGTACTTTGCTACAACAGCAAAAATCTGATTGTTGATGATTTTTTTTTTTCGATTTTCGGATTTCGTCAATCACTGATAGTGCTTGTAAATGTCTAACGTCAAGCCTAATTTTCTGAATTATTGACACTATTTGAGCTTTTTTTTGCATTCAATTTTGGTCTCTACCGATTTTTGTATACATTATGTAGCTTATACTGTCGTGCCTGTTTTTATCAGAACTCAGGCATCTCCTGGCCTTTTGAGGCCTGAAGTGTTTCATCGTCGCATTTTTGTGAAGGTCAAAAATTACCATTGCAGCTTTCTATTTGTGAAAATGAAATCCTTTGGAAAGTACCTTTTTTGCCATTTTCCCTCCTTCCTCTCCCAAATTGGTATATTTAGTCACAGCTGATCATTTGATAAGCGAGTCCCATTTTAGACGGCCGGCGCCATTGAGGCAAAAAGTGGTCAGAAAAAGTTTTGACGTCGTAATATTTGTTTACAAAACATCCAACCATGTGGATTTCGCATCCTCATGGGACATACAAAGCTTATGGGGTGTTGGCCATTCTAATTTTTTAAATTTTGGGGTAAAAAATGGCCAAAAAAAGGTCCAAATAGTCCAAAAGGTAAATCATCATATTGCCTTCTTTATCTCAAAATTTTCATCAGAACATGTGGGTATGCACCCAAGGGAACACAACTGACCGGATTGAGTGCTATAGCCTCGCAATTACTATCTGGGGTCAAATTGGGCCAAAACAGCAAATTGGGTCCATAAAAATCCAAAATGATTCATAATGCTTCACTTTCCAACGATCGTTAAGGGAACAATGTACAGTTTACTTCCCAAAGAACTAAAATTAATTGAATAGAGTGCTAGCCCTTTCAATTGACACTTGGAGGGTCAAAATGTCCACAATTTCAATTCTGCCCAAAACTAATACATTAGTGCAAAACGCCCTTTCCTCAAAATACCCTTCTTCGATATACAGCCTTTTTTTGTAACAGTGATTCCGGGGGGGGGGGGGGGGGGGGGGGGGGGGGGGTGGTGGGTGGTGTGGGTTGGGGGGTGTGGTTGGGGGGGTGTGTTGGTGGTGGGGTGGGGGGGGTATTGGTGTATTTTTGTGTGGTTGTTGTTGTGTTGGTGTTTGTTTTTTAGTGTGGTTTGGTGTGGGGGTTGGTGTGGGGGGTGTGGGGTGGTGGGGCTCTCTCATTGCGTTCTACTCCCCGCTGTTGATTTTTTTTCATAACAAATGGGATAGCTATGGTCCTCCTCTTTTCCATTAATACCAAATAATTACTAACATAACTAGTATGGCGCCACAATGACGTCATCAGTCCACGAGTCGGCCAAATTTGTTGATTTCCATATAAAAATGGCGAAAAATTCCGTTTTGCGCTAAAAAAGTTAGGAAGACATCGGATTTTCCTCATGCGATTTCACATCTAAATGATGGCAAGGACTAGTTTTACATAAATATAGAGTTTTAGAGCATAATTTGCATACTACAATTAAAAAAAATTGTACCAGAAAAATATTCTTGTGGCAACCACCCCCGTACCCTTCGACTTTGACTCAATACCCTAACCCCGGTTGATTGTGCTACCTTCACATTTTTTTCGCTAAAATTGGCCGGAAAGGATGAGAAAATGAATTACTCGGGGCCAAGCTTTTTGGCTCAAGCTTCTGCATTTTTATTTAGCGCCCCGGGAGCAAAGTCCGCGGGGGAGTACCCCCCCTACCCCCCCCCCCCCCCCCCCTCCCCCCCCCCCGCCCCCGCCCCCCCCCCCCCCCCCCCGCCCCACCCCGGTAAGACGAGGGTAAAGGAGGGGACATTTACTTTCCACGGGACAATGATTAAGTAAATAAGATGCTAGAAGCCATTTCAATTACACATTTGGTGTCAAAATGGTCCAGAAAGGGTAACAAGTCCAAATATGGTGAAGCAGTCATAATTGGCTCTTTCTAAAAACTTATAAGACTTATGTGTTTCAAGTAATATAATTAGGTTGGATATACAGGTCTAGGTATTCCAAGTTTTCCCATTTTGTGTCACATTGGCTACGGATACAACTGAACTCAAGATTGGGCATTTCAAGTTTTAAGGGTAATATGGTCAGAAAACATCAAATCTAAACTATAATTGATAATGAATGTAATGCAGCATTTGTCCTTATATGTATGTTATCCAGTAAATATACATCCCTAAGGAAAATTCATACAATTAAAGTAAGACTTTAGATATTTGATATTTAGGTTGGGTCGTAATTCCTAATACCTCACCTTTGAAGTTGTTTTGCCGTACCCACACATGGTTAAATTAGCTCCATTATTGGCCCTATTTTGTCAAAATTGTTAATCAGGTCATAATTAATAATTCGCGTCACCCGATTACATTAAAGTTGACAATGAGTTGTGCCATTATAATGCACTTTCCTTGAAGGGGACAAAGAAGTTAAATACATCAAAAGTTTTATAATGTTATTATATGCCCTCTTTATACGGTTACTCATAGGCTAATGAATACTCAATGATAAAATTACTAAAGAACGCATTTGTGGTTTTAATGCATAATTAAAATGAGAAAATATCTCCAATTTGTTTCTTTAAATTGCATAAATAATATGCTAATCGGCGGTTGGTTTTTGGGTTTTAATTTTGCAAGGTTTTATCAACAGTCCAGAAATACATTTTGTAAAGCACACCCGAAAATGGGAAGAAAGGTCCCACCTGTCCCACTATTACTGCATATTCACAATTTATGGTTTAACACTGGTCCAAACTGTAATTCTTTTCTTTTCTCTTTTCTCCTACATTCTCGCGTAATTTTGCTCTCATGGTTTAGCAAAATAATTAAAGGGTTCTCGTTATTGATATTTGGTCATTTTAAAACTCCAAAAAAGGGCACTAAGAGTAATATCCAAAAGTTCTTACAATTCTCATTATAATTTTAAAAAAAAAAAAAATGTTTTTCCTGAAATTTTTTTTGTGAAAACCGAAGGTAATCGGGACTAAGGTATCCATTTTTGCACAATTCGTTTTTTTTTTTGGGGGGGGGGGCCAATTTACCCCAAAATCTATAAATCGAAATGACTTCCATTTTATCTACTTAAGGTGCAGTGTGAAACCTTGAGCCTTCCGATTTCTATTTTTGGGGTTTGTAACTAACTTGCACATATTTTATTATTGTTTTAAAGATACAGTTCGAGAAAGAAACTTGGACGATGAACCCGAGGATGGCATCAAATTAATGTAAAACTTTCCGTATTTTGAGTAAAAATCTAAAACACATGATTTTGTGGCCCCCAAAATTTTCAGCAGCAGTAACAAAAACAATTTGAATTACCATGATTTCTTATGTTATTTTTGAGAAACAAGACAAATTTGTTAGGGACGGTTTTTTTTTCATTTTTGAAAATAGAGCTTACTTTTTTCGAAATATAAGGAAAAATGTCAAAAAAGTGTGAGTTTTACCTTTCTTTTTTCTTTTTCCAAAATTTGAGTATCTATTGGAGAATATCTTTAAGTTAGAAATGGAAAATGAAAAATTGAGAAACCGTCCCTAGAAAAGACCGACTGCTAATCGTCTGAAAGTTAAACCCTACCTTTTACTTCGGTACTTTTGGAGTTATCTTGTCTGAAATTTGCCGACTTGCGAACTTGAACACTGGAAAATCCGTGTTTTAGTAAAAAAGTGACTTTTTCATCACGCACATTTCAGAAGCTGTCTTCTCTTTCTAAATAACGTTTATCTTTCTTGAACTTGTCAAAATTGAGTATGGTTTGCAAGTGATGAAAATACATCTTTATGCACTATTGAATCAAACTCTTCTCTCTCTAACTCCCTGAAGTCATCAAAATGAATTTCTCTGGTCTAAATTTAGCCGCTTTGTTGACCTTTTTCAATATTATTTTTTCGTTTTTTCCTTCCAAGATGCGTTGCGCAAACGTAACTTAAACTAAAACACGCGCACAGCTTCATTACTCAAAAAATTCACCGCGCGACGCGATGCTTGCGCCTTGCCCTCCTGACGGCGTGTATTGTGCTTATATTCCCGCCGTTAAGACCATGTGATTTTTTTCTGACTTAAAAATGGTCAAATAGCTGTCTTTAATCGGCAACAAAATACACCTCAGAATTGTCTTCAATTGGATAACCTTTGTTGTGTAACATAGAACACAGGTTGATGTGTTGTTAAAAATGGTGCAAAAATCCTAAATTCCGAGTACAAAACAAAATCCACTAGGTAACACTCCGGGCCCTTAAATTGCTCTTTGAAGGGTGATGGACATGTCTAACGATTATTTTAAGAGAATGAATGTATTTCATACTGATTTACCTATTTTTGGACAATTTTACCTTTTTTTAGCCATTTTGAACACAAATTAAAAAATTGAAATGGCTGCTCCATTTTATCCACTTAATTATGACTCCTTTGAAGGAAATGAACATGTTGGATCGGTTTATTTTTAGAAAAGAACGCATTTCGACTGATTTACCTATTTTTGGACAATTTTTTTACCTTCTTTGGCACATTTGATTCCAAACTTTATAAATTGGAATGGCTTCCATATTATCCACTTAAATAGACTCTTTTGAAGGTGAATTGACAATGAATTCTGATAGATATTTTGGAAGAAGGGGAATGCATTTGACTGATTACCTATTTTTGGACATTTTGACCTTTTTTGTCCATTTAGAGGACCCCAAAATTTATAAAGTTGTAATGGCTGTCCTCCATTAATATTCATTTAAATATGACTTCCTTTGAACGTAATGACATGTTCGGATAGATTATTGAAGAAAGAATGCATTTTGACAGATTTACCTATTTTTTGGGACAACTGTGAATCTTTTTTGGCCATTTTTTTAATACCCTAAATAATAAATGTGTAGAAGGCCAACACCCCATACGTTGATGTCCACTCCCATGGTGGTATGAATCCACTAGGTTGGCACCTTTGTAACAAACAAGCCGTCAAAAGTAATATTTTGGTCCTTTGGCCGGCCGTCTCTTTCCACTGTGGGCATGAAGTGTGGCATTCTAAGCTTAGATTGTCGTTGTCTCTTTGCTCACTGATACATGTTGAAATGCATTTTTTGACCAGGCCAACTACCCAGAGAGTCATGTAACTGTCAAATTCTTATCAATCAAAACATTAAGGTTGCAAGGAGAGAATCTTGATGCTCCAGATATTGTGGTCATTATAGGGTAAGGTTCATATAGATTATGACCTCAATAGACTTTTTTAACTTTACTTTTGTATTTAAGCTACAGAAAAACTCTTAAAAGAGAGGGAAAGGTGATTTGTGATTGGTTCTTATTTTCAATATATAACATAAGCGGAATTTCGGTCGTTTTGCTCCTGATAGGGCTTTCTAACACTGACTCACAGTTCAGCATTTTGAGGTACGGGGAAGGTTATAGAGAGGCTCATTTTGTGGTGATGACTCCCATAGGTCGCCGTGTTAACTGGCATAAAATGCCGCCAAATTTTACCTGAAGTGATAGCAGAGACTTGAATGGTTAGCCGCTAGTTTAGGAACTAACTTCACATTTCAGATCCTATTCGTTCACTTGCAGAACAATCCAAGAAATGGGTCATAAAGGGGCCAAATATAAAACGGCCCTAGAAACACAACTTTTGGTTTATCACCCCTGGCTGGCGATGAACTAGATTCGGAGTTATTAGAAAGTACGCGCAGTGTTTGTGTTCGCGAAGTGATACTGGATACGTTGCGCAACGATGCCGATTATAAATAAAGGCTATCTAAAAGCACCCGGCAAGTGACCCGGATGAGTAGACAAAGAGAGCCCTATACGAAATTCGAAATTTCACAATTTTTGTACCAAAGAAACATTTCTCAATTCCAGGTGGGGAAATTGTTGATGGAAAGCTTACATCAGGGCAAAAGCAGTACTTTCAATTTTTTTTTCGGGCACCTGATATGTGAATAAATAACATCTTGTTGCACCTTAAGTTTGTCCTTGTAGGTGTGAATGATGGTCATCTGGTCAGTGCTAATTTGCTTCCGCTCAAATATGTACAATGTTTTGTTCTCTTGCTAATGGTGGATATCAGGCAGGGCACGCTGACAGTTTTCTACGATTTGCGTAGAAACCTTGAGTGTGCTCCTCCGCCATCATGAAATATCCTGTCATTTTGCTTTGGTCATTTATCTTGACTTTCCATGCTTGGTGAGTGGTAGTGCGGGCTTATGTTGTCCATCTGCTGCTGGAATGCTACATGGAACTAAAGCGTGAGGACTGTGGTGTTTGGTATCTTTCTCTTGTTGCTTCTTCTTCGAGATATTTTGCCAAGCCTGATGTGATTGTTTTTCAAGGTATTGTCACAATCGCCATAGAACCTTTTCAAATGAACAACAGAAATGTTCGGAAGCAAAATACAATGTGTATCATTTAGAAAGTGCTTTGTCAGTGACATGCATTACGCAGGTGCAATTTGCTAAGTGCTGCGCCCAACAGTCCGCTTGTGAATACTCGTTACAAAGCTTATCAGGTCATCATGTTCAGTGTAAGGCTTTGTTTTGAAAATGCCTATTTTAACTTCCTTCTTCTGGTACCTAGTTGTTACAAAAGTCGAGGATGTGGAGCAGAGAACAATTTTGGTGGTTACGCAGTTCGAAGTCCTAAGTTGGTGCTTAAAGGTGCAACAAGATATTTCAAGGCATCAATATTTTCTGTCATAGGTAGTGGTTTCATATTAGACAAGTGCAAAAACCAGGGTGCCCCGACAAAAAATCCAACATGGCCACCAAATGATCCAGAAATCATTTTTGACCATAATTCGATAAGGTTTTGTTTAATTACCTTCATTTTGGTGGCAATACCAATGTTTTGGCATATAGGGAATCATTCTATGCAACTTTCATCTTATCTTTTCGTTTTCTTGATGCCACCAAAACTAAGTAAATTGAACAAAAAATAATTGAGTTATAGTCAAAAAATGAATTTTTGACAATTTGGCAGCCATTTCGGATTTTGTGCAGGGCACATGGTTTTTGCACTTTTGTTTTTTTTTCTTCAAAATGGGATAAGTCATCAATTTATCCTGTGTTCAAATGATCTGAAACTATGACCGTCTATCAACCCACCTCTACTATATTGACAGAATTGGATATACTGAAAATTACCCCACAACCTATAAAATATCAAATTAGCACTCTACATTACGCTTTGGGAGGGTGTTTGAAGGCTAACTGGACTTTAAAAGACATAAATATGGGCCAAGTATACAGGTATAAGGACTGCTGATATGTTTAAAGTGATACATTTTCTAAAGTTTGTTTGCTTCATTAGCTAATGACAAAAGTGGTTGTTTAACACAATTAAAAAATATAAAAGGTAGCTTGTAAAAACACAGATCCCCTGGTGGGGAGCAATATGCAGATGAGTTTTCATCAATATGCACAAATAATATTTCACAGTTTGCATCCTTATTGCAAGCAACCACTACGATACCCACACAACTGTAAGTTTTGTCAAATTTGGACCCACTGGGATCTGGTGGAAGTTAACCTCTGTTGTAATGATTCTGATTAGAGCAATATGGAATTACTAGCTCAATAAATGCACAAATCTGAAGACCAGTGCATGATTATTAGTTGCATGCCCAATACCCCACCTTACCAAGTTTCATCATCAATTTGGATATTGGAGATCTGGTAGAAATTCCACCTTTGGTAGTAAACTGAGCAATCAGAAATGAAAGATGGAAATGAGCTCATTTCCACCTACAACTCAGTTTGAGTATTAAAATATAAAACAACACCAACGAGCAACACATTGTTTCAATATTTGTGTCATGAGAAAAGACATCAAACATTTTTACAAGACAAACTTTAACCACCGTATAAATACCGTAATGAAATTTTATTTGAGTAAATTCTAATTAAAAAGACGATTAAAAATAATTAATCACTCGGCCTCCTTCAGGAAATTTCTCACCTGGGTAGGCTTTATATCTTGAAATGTTTTTCAATCCTAAGACGTTATTTTTCTACGTATAAGTGCATATCAGGCATTCAACAAGTATGAGTTTTAGAGAAAGAGCACTATCACAAGTAATACACTGAGGGATTGGCTCACCTCTAAGCAAATGACCATGGGTCGTGAAGTATGACCAATTTGAGACCGCTAAAACAATTTTGTCCCTTCGTCCAATTAAACCTGCCTGTAGTTCCAACAGTTGGTTGCAAAGCATGCATTTTATTATTAGGAAATGAATCCCATGGTATTTGCCACTTGTTTCTAATGTTTTGTTTTACAGAAACCTTGAAATCTGTAAAAGGGACCTCAATGTTTGTAATGTTCTTATTAAGGGCTTCTTTTGCCAATACTTCAATCTTTTCATTCCCTTGAATATCAATGTGTATGACTCAAATTTGGTTGAAATCCATCAAAGTATGCAGATATTACAGGCAAATGTTAACCTTTTTTCACAACAGACAACATCAACAGACAACAACATCAACAGACAACAGTGGGCAAACTGATCCCTATGTGTCTTCCTCCCTTAAAGCAGGCAACACAAAAAATAAGGTGCTATATGATCACTTTAAGCACATGGTCTCAAGTCAGTTCAGGGTAACAGTTTGCACTATTTACTACACCATTTACTTAATATTGTTTCCCTCACTCTGCAACCATAACACGTACAGTTAACTTACCATATGTGAATTGTATGAATCTGGTAAACGGGTAGACAATTACCTGTAAAGTCACAGCTGGTTTACTCGTTTCTAATCACCTGCATACGTTGTGATATTGGCACCAGAGTAGCCCTCTAGTTTTGCTGCAATCGCTGCCAGATCTGTGCGGTCATTAAAGGGTACTTCTCACATGTCTCTTTTCAATAGCTGCTCCTGACCTTCAGCTGTAATACAGAGCAAATGCCATGAAAAAAATCCTTTTTTACTTTGAAGTAGGATTGGTCTATTGGGCAAATGACTCTAACAAATCATTGTTGGAGATTTTGACAGGTTGAGTTTAGGGGAACATCCATTTTTCCACATAGTGTATTACAAAAATGTCATGCAACTGAGTTTTGGATATTAAAATGTGGATTTGATGTGTCGATTTGGGCGATTCAAAAAACAATCCCTCTTTGTTTTTTCCCAGAGGGTGTTTTGAATCAATCCCACAATGCAGTGCAATGTGCCTATACTGTACTGTACAAAACTTATGTCAGTACTTAGGGATAAAAAGTGTTCCAAAAGTTTAAGAACCACAGGACATGTCATAATCATGCTAAAAATCCCTAAGTACTAATGCTTTGTGGGTGAAAATGAGCATAGAAGTCAGAATTTTTAAGTGTTAAGAATAGGATTTTTGTGGGATCACATGACCATGTTGAGGTGAAATTTCCCAAAACTGGTACATTATGGGATTGACTCAATACACCCTCTGGTTTTTACCTCTCAATGTAATATCAGCCTAACAGATAGGACTTTGCTTTGAATTGGCTGTTCTATATAGAGGTTTGTTTCACTAACATTTCTCTTGGTTCCCAACAAAATTTTTGACTCCACATTGATTTTTACTGTGGCTTTTCTACAATTAATTTTAACTCCAAAGCTTTTTAGCTTCTGAAATGTAGATTTGTTTTCTAAAATGTGGACTTTTAACCCTCTAATACCGAAGGGGTGGGTGGTTACCCCCCCCCCCCATTCAGGTTTTTTCACCAGCTTGCTAAAACCCCCTTTTTTGGTGCCAAATTATTTAATGTAATTATCAATTGACATGTTCTGCTCCTTTTCATCCAAAAACAGACATCCACCGGGGTATGCGTAAGATATACAGGGTGATCCCAAAGTGATGGAGGGGAGAGAAGTACCAATATGCCTAGCACAACACAGGAATATCACCGACACTTGATTTTGGTAATAGATAGCTATGGTCCTCCTCTTTCCATGGATACCAAAATGAATACCAACATGCCTAGCATTACGTCACAATGACGTCATAAAGTTCGCATGTCAGCAAAACTGTCAATTTCCATAGACACACACATGGGGGAAAATTAAATTTTTCACCAAAAAGGTTAGGAATATCAAATTTTCATGCAGTTTTTGACTATTTGATGGGAAATGATTAGTTATACATGTACATGTATATAATGAGAGCATTGTAGTGCTATAATAAGGTGTTTGAGTCATTAAAATTGCAAAATATACATTTTCCACCCTATATTCAGTATTTTCAGACTTTCCTCAGCATATGACGTCATAGTGACATCATAATGGGGATGTTGGTACTTATTTTGGTACCAATGGAAAGAAGAAACTCTAAGCTATCCTTTGTACCAAATTCACAGGAATCGGATGTTCAGTAACGAAAATCACCGGGGGAGCCCTTCGGGAGTTTTGTTACAAATAATTGGCTCAGGTAGATGAGGGTTAAGCTCTATTCTACTGCAAAATTGATTTAAGCAAAACTCTCAACCTTAAAAGTTGGTAACTCTTTTGGGGCTGTGACAAACTCGGTCTTATACCTGCAATCACATCTCGTCTTTCTTGCCCAGTATTGTGGAAATTTTAATTCACACAAGGCCTGCACTCACAATGACTTGAAATGCCACAAAAACACCCAAGTGTAGATTTAAACCTGATAACATTTCCATAACAAAATCAGAAATAATCACTTATATACGATACCTGGATCAAGAAAATTCAAGGAAGAAATTACGATCATGCGGCGTGGCATGCATCCAACTGACCAATTCACGGAGATGGAGATTTTTAACTGGCATGTATGTACTCATAATCAACAGGAGCATTACTTGGCAGAGCCAGCCAAAAAATCAGATGCATTTAAAAATGCCTTCATGTCCTGTGAACAAAAAAAATACATTAAAAATGCAAGGGTGAATTTAGTATTCTGCCTGTGAATCTGCCAACATCTTCCTCTTGGTGGCTTCTTCGAGATATGGTGCCAATCCTGATGTGATTGCTTTCAAGGTATTTGGTCACATCGCCAATAGACCTTTTCAAATGAACAACGGAAAGGTTCGGAGCAAAATGCAATGTGTACATTTAGAAGCGTTTGCCAGTGACATGCATTACACAAAGGTAAAATATGCGGAAGTGCTGCGCCCAACAGTTGCTTGTGATTACCCGTTACTACGCTTATCGGGGTCATCATGTTCGGTAAACTTTGTTTTGAAAATGTCTTCTATCATCCATTTTGTAGCAAGTAGTTACAACAGTCGAGGATGAGAAGCAGAGAACAATTTTGGTGGTTACGCAGTTCAAAGTCCTAAGTTGGTGCTTAAAGGTGCAACAAGAGATTTCAAGGCATCAATATTTTCTGTCATTATGTAGTGGTTTCATATAGATTAGACAAAAGTGCGAAAATCAGGGTGCCCCGACAAAAAATCCAACATGGCCACCAAATGATCAAAAAATCATTTTTGACCATAATTCTTTTAAGGTTTTGTTTAATTAAATTCATTTTGGTGGCAATACCAATGTTTTGGCAAATAGGGAATCATTCTATGCAACTTTCATCTTATCTTTTCATTTTCTTGATGCAACCAAAACTAAGTAAATTGAACAAAAAATAATTGAGTTATAGTCAAAAAATGATTTTTTGACAATTTGGCAGCCATTTTGGATTTTGTGCAGGGCACCTGGTTTTTGCACTTTTGTTTTTTTTTCTTCAAAAATGGGATTTATAAGTCATCAATTTATCCTGTGTTAAAATGATCTGAAACTATGACCGTCTATAACCCACTTCTACTCTATTGACAGAACTGAATACACTGAAAATTACCCTATGACCTATAAAACATCAAATTAGCACTCTACATTACCCTTTGGGAGGGTGTTTGAAGGCTAACTGAACTTAAAAATACATAAATATGGGCCAAGTATACAGGTATAGGGACTGCTGATATTTTTAAAGTGATACATTTTCTAAAGTTTGTTAGCTCCATTAGCTAATGACAAAAGTGGTTGTTTAACACGAGTGAAAAAATATAAAAGGTATCTCGTAAAAACACTGCAAGTTAAAACTTGCAAGATCCCCCTGGCGGGGAGCAAATATGCAGATGAATTCATCAATACGCACAAATAATTATGTCACAGTGCATGGCTAATACTTGCAAGCACCACTATCCACACACCAAGTTTTGTCAAATTTGGACATTGGGATCTGGTGGAAGTTAACCACTGTACTAATGAGTCTGATTAGAGCAAATGAGCTCATAAATATGCACAAACAATGATAACACAGTGCATAGATATTACTTACATGCACCACTACCTACATACCAAGTCAAATCAATTTTGGGTACTGGGAGGGTGTATTCATTCCTAAGACCTAAGACCAAAAATCTAAGACCCTAAACCTAAGACCCTAAAACTAAGACCCTAAACCTAAGGCCTTAAAACTAAGACCCTGTATCAAATTCACCTAATATACATTTTGGCACCAAAAAATTGAGGGTCTTAGTTCTGTAGTTGGGTAAGGGCACTAAGACCCTGTATCAAATTCCACTAAAATACATTTTGGCGCCAAAAAATTGAGGGTCTTAGTTTTGTAGTTGGGTAAGGGCACTAAGACCCTGTATCAAATTCCACTAAAATACATTTTGGCGCCAAAAAAATTAGAGTCTTAGTTTTGTAGTTGGGTAAGGGTCCGGGTCCAACTACAAAACTAAGACCCTGTATCAAATCCCACTACAATACATTTTGGTGCCAAAAGATTTAGGGTCTTAGTTTTGTAGTTGGCTAAGGGTCAAACTAAGACCCTGTATCAAATTCCACTAAAATACATTTTGGCGCCAAAAAAATTAGGGTTTTAGTTTCGTAGTTGGGTAAGGGTCCAACTACAAAACTAAGACCCTGTATCAAATTCCACTAAAATTGGCGCCAAAAAAATTATGGTCTTAGTTTTGTAGTTGGGTAAGGGTCCAACTACAAAACTAAGACCCTGTATCAAATCCCACTAAAATACATTTTGGCGCCAAAAATATTAGGGTCTTAGTTTTGTAGTTGGCTAAGGGTCCAACTACAAAACAAACAACTACAACACTAAGACTTAATTTTTTGGCGCCAAAATATATTTTAGTGGAATTTGATACAGGGTCTTAGTTTTAAGGTCTTAGGTTTAGGGTCTTAAGTTTTGGGTCTTAGGTCTCAGGTCTTAGGTTTTGGGTCTTAGGAATGTATACACCCAGTACTGAGATGTGACAGGAGTTCACCTTTTTAGTAATGAGCCAACTAAAGCTAATATGCAAATAAGCTCATTAATATGCACAAATACTGAAGACACAGTGCATGATTATTATTTGCATGCACCAATACCCACATACCAAGTTTCATCAAATTTGGATATTGAGATCTGGTAGAAATCCACCTTTGTAGTAATGAGCCAATCAGAGGAAATATGGAAATGAGCTCAATTCCACCTACAACTCAAGTTTGAGTATTAAAATATAACAACACCTCAACACAATTGTTTCATATTGTGTCATGATAAAATACATCAAACATTTTACAAGACAAACTTTAACCCCATTATACCGTAATGAACATTTTATTTGAGTAAATTCTAATTAAAAAGACAGTTAAAAATAATTAAATAAATCAGCCTCCTTCAGGAAATTTATCACCTGGGTAGGCTTTATATCTTGAAATGTTTTCAAATCTAAGACGTTATTTTCTACGTATAAGCGCATATTCAATGCATTCAACAAGTATGAGTTTTAGAGAAAGAGCACTATCACAAGGAATACACTGAGGGATTGACTCACCTCTAAGCAAATGACCATGGGTCGTGAAGTATGACCAATTTGAGACCGCTAAAACAATTTTGTCCCTTCGTCCAATTAAACCTGCCTGTAGTTCCAACAGTTGGTTGCAAAGCATGCATTTTATTATTAGGAAATGAATCCCATGGTATTTGCCACTTGTTTCTAATGTTTTGTTTTACAGAAACCTTGAAATCTGTAAAAGGACCTCAATGTTTGTAATGTTCTTATTAAGGGCTTCTTTTGCCAATACTTCAATCTTTTCATTCCCTTGAATATCAATGTGTATGACTCAAATTTGGTTGAAATCCATCAAAGTATGCAGATATTACAGGCAAATGTTAACCTTTTTTCACAACAGACAACATCAACAGACAACAACATCAACAGACAACAGTGGGCAAACTGATCCCTATGTGTCTTCCTCCCTTAAAGCAGGCAACACAAAAAATAAGGTGCTATATGATCACTTTAAGCACATGGTCTCAAAGTCAGTTCAGGGTAACAGTTTGCACTATTTACTACACCATTTACTTAATATTGTTTCCCTCACTCTGCAACCATAACACGTACAGTTAACTTACCATATGTGAATTGTATGAATCTGGTAAACGGGTAGACAATTACCTGTAAAGTCACAGCTGGTTTACTCGTTTCTAATCACCTGCATACGTTGTGATATTGGCACCAGAGTAGCCCTCTAGTTTTGCTGCAATCGCTGCCAGATCTGTGCGGTCATTAAAGGGTACTTCTCACATGTCTCTTTTCAATAGCTGCTCCTGACCTTCAGCTGTATACAGAGAAAATAAATGCCATGAAAAAAATCCTTTTTTACTTTGAAGTAGGATGGTCTATGGGCACTGGACTCTAACAAATCAGTGTTGGAGATTTTGGACAGGTTGAGTTTAGGGGGGGGGAACATCCATTTTTCCACATAGTGTGAGTACAAAAAATGTCATCAAACTGAGTTTGGCATATTAAAAGTGGATTTGACTGTGTGGATTGGGCGTTCAAAAAAAAATCCCTCTTGTTTTTTTCCAGTGGTTTTACCTCTCAATGTAATATCAGCCTAACAGATAGGGACTTTTGCTTTGAATTAGGTGTCTATATAGAGGTTGTTCACCTCAACATTTCTATTGGTTCCCAACCAAAAATTTTTGACTCCACATTGCTTTTTACTGTGGTTTTCTAAAATTAATTTTAACTCCAAAGATTTTTAGCTTCTGAAATGTAGAATTTGTTTTCTAAAATGTGGACTTTTAACCCTCTAATACCGCGGGGTTGGGGTGGGTTACCCCCCCCCCCCCCATTTCATGTTTTTTCACCAGCTATCTTGCTAAAACCAACCCTTTTTTTTGGGTGCCATTTTTTTTTTTTTTTTTTTTTTTTTTAAAAATATGACATTATTCTGCTCCTTTCATCCAAAACAGACATCCACCGGGGTATGCGTAAGATATACAGGGTGATCCCAAAGTGATGGATGGGAGTAGAAGTACATATGCCTGCACAAACAGGAATATCACAGACAACTTGATTTTGGTACTAGATGCTAGATGTCCTCCTCTTTCCATGGATACCAAATGAGTAACCAACATGCCTAGCATTAACGTCACAATGCCGTCATCGTTCGCATGTCAGCAAAACTGTCAATTTTTCCATAGACCTCCAATATAGGGGAAAAATTACATTTTTCGAAAACCCAAAAAGGTTGGAATATAATCAAATTTTCATGGCGGTTTTGGCTCTTTTTGATGGGAAATGATTAGTTATACATGGTACAAATGTATATCATGAGAGCATTTTAGTGCTAAATAAGGTGTTTGAGTCATTTAAAATATTGCAAAATAATACATTTTTCCACCCTATATATTCAGTATTTTCATGAACTTTCCTCAGCATATGACGTCATAGTGACATCATAATGGGGATGTTGGTACTTATTTGGTACCATGGAAAGAAGACGACTCTAAGCATCCTTTTGGTACCAAATTCACTGAATTCGGATTTCAGTAACGAAAATCACGGGGGGGGCCACCTTCGTGAGTTTTGTTTACCAAAAAATGCTCAGGCAGACAAGGGTTAAGCTCTACGGTTAGCGGAATATTTTTGCGCGGCAATTAATGTTTTCGCGTGTTTATGGGTACTTCAAAGTGTATTCGCCGCGGGTTTTTATTTCGCGTAAATCATTTTCTTTAGCTGTACAGATTAATCACAAAAATGGGCAGTATAAATCGCTAGACCTCATTTTCATATTAAAATTACAGTTTTTAAAAAAAAAACAAACACTAGTTATACATCGTAAAGTACTCAAGAGTACTATCCAACATCAATTTATAGACTGATATAATTTACGATGTCACTTGCACCATACAGTTTTTTTTTTTTATCGAATCCTCACAAAACTAGAGGGCCCCATAAGGATGAGGAATGAGGTCGGGCCACGAGGCAATCGTGGGGGCCCGGTGTGGGGCTTTCTATCGGATTCTTACTTTGGTGGCCATGTATTATGCTAATGAGCAATGCGACCTGATTACAGATGTACAGCCGTGGGCTACACGTGAATGAAAAAACAGTCTGGCCTTTTTTTTTAGTAAAAATCTAAAAGTTCATCATGCTGCGATACTTTAAACCAAAGAATGATAGTGGACCAATTTACCCAATCCTGTGGACCCTTCGCTGGACTGGAACCCAGTACAGTTCGCGCAGCAATGAGGCAGTTGCCGCTTCTGTGGTGAACCAACAACAAGCCAAAACCCGTTTAGACCATATGGAGTTTACTCTTCTGTAAAGGCGGGCCAGATAGGACTTTATGCAGCGACCAATGTGTTGCTTCCGCGTGCAGAAAGTTTACCGGTGAACTTGGCAAGAAGTGAACAGACAGCACCGTTCCGCGGTATTAAGAAGTCATACCTTGCTGAATTCGTGCCAATCCACAAGCCTGGGGGTAGATATCCAAGAACTTCCTAAACAGCAGCGAGGACGACCGTTATTACTGGGCAATGAGTTGGACCTAAAGTTCAGCGCTATGTCTCCGGGTTTTGCCGCAGAGCTGGCGGTGTTGGTTTTCATCATCACACGTTATCGCCGGTGCAGAAGGACTTTTGAAAAATAGCTTCCCCCGGTACTTGCAGTATGGGGGCCCCCGGACCACTAAATTGACCATTACCTGGGCTAGGTCAGTGATAAAAAGGATGAACTTTACTAAAAGAAAGGGCACCAAGGGTGTAAAAAAGGCACCACGGACTTAGTAGCCAATTAGTGCAAATTCTGGCGGAGAATTGGACGGCGAATTTCGGGAATTCCAAGATGATTGATACTGAATTGGATCTAACGGGTGTGGACATGATTCCGGCTGGTACTGGACTATTACAAAAACTAAGGATCTCAACAAGTTGGAAATTAAAGGAATTGACGACAACGACAATCGATTACAGCACTACTCACATGTACACTGAGCGGGAACTTCTTCCACCTCAAATTCTTTACGGCGGAAAACTGACCGCTGTCATCCCATTATTGAGTGGGCATCGGATTGGTATTTTTACCACACCGCTACTCATTGGAGTAAGAGCGAAGCATGCTCAGATTCTTGGACAAGATAGTATTTCCATATATATCCTGCGACAAAACCGAGGCTTGGATTACCGGATGGCACCTTCACTTCTGATATTGATGTTACAAGCACACCTTACTGAGCAAGTTATGGAACATATCCGTGAAGCCGGCTGCTCCGTTGTGTTTGTTACCCGCATGCTGCACGGACTATTTACAGCCACTTGATGCCACGGGTGACAGCGCGGTCATAAGCAAGAACTCACGCATATTTCCAGCACGTGTTATAAAGGAAGCTGTAAGATAGAGTAGGTGTGGAGGGGGGATTTGGAAGGATGAAGGAAGGAAGTAAAGAAAAGGGTTTAGTGTAGCGAACGATGGAGTACGAGAAGTGGTGGGGGGGAAGGAGCACAGGAGGGGTAGTGCAGGGTGAAGAGAAGGTGGAGCTAGATGGTGAAGTTGTGGTTAACGATATTTTTAAGGGATCAGAGGGGTGGGAGCGGAGGTGCAAGGGGGGAGGAGTGTAGTTGTTGGGTGGGTAACCGTGGGGGTGGAGGAGTAGGGTGAGAGGCGGGTGTGGTGAGGTGGTTTTTGAGTGTGTTGTAGAAGACGATAGGGTAGGAAGGAGGAACGGGGGTGGCTATGATGAGGGGGGTGGTTTATCGTAGATATAAACCCAAGATCATAGGGCCGAAAAAGGGGCAAGAGCATCACACACTCGACGATCATCATTTGTTTCCGGCCCTGTCAATGAGGAATCACATCAAACGAGTATAACCAACTATTGTGGATTGTTTTCAAATTATGTTTTTAAGTTAATGATGATAAATTATAATACCAGGTTGTTGTCCATGAATGGTATTACAAGTAATTTTTTGTTTTTTATAAAAGTACGACCAATTATTGTTCCCCCCCCTCAAAAATAGCCAGAAAATTCACACTTTCGTCAAGCTTGCTTCTCGAAAGAGTAGCGTGCAGCCGCCAATGGAGTTGACTACCTGAAACCCAAATTCTCCCATTTTACATTAGGGCCTAAAATCACAAATTTCATTCATTACCGTATAATGAAGCATCCGACTATATTACAATTTCACAATTTGATAATTTGAGTTTCTTTATTAAATATTAGTTAAGAAAAGAAGCCCTTTTCGTGGAACGCCTCATATGAGATACACCGGATACGGAGAGGCAAATTTGGTCATCAGATTGCCGCTTGAATCACGGCCCCACATCGCTCATCGCACACGGAACACTGTTAGCTTTATCACCTATACCCGTTTTTCATGATGAATTTTATTCAACCATACTTCAGAAGCTAATTTTTTGGTTAGGCCTACAGTTTTACAAATTCTTTAAAGTTGCTCTTGTCGAGCAAGTTTCAAAGAGTGTACATTACGAATGCATTTTATCCCATTTTACCCATGTTCACAGTGGAAGCCGACTAGTCGGCCGCCCGCAAGTGTGCCATGGAGTGTATTATTTGCGTTAGGTGGATAGATCATGTCTCAATTCTGTAGCTTCTGTTGACAAAACATACGATCATTACAAATAAATTACAAATAAATTTATGTAGAAAAATATAAACTTCTGTTTACAATTTACAAAGTGTCAAATTTGGCTGAAATATTTTCACATACAAGTTGTGATTACCATGGGGGGGGGGGGGGGGGAGGGTCGAGGGGGTCTGTTGGGGGGGGCACCTGGTGTGGTGTGGGCGTGGGGGTCGACAGACGGACCAAGGGACTGTAGCTGCACTAGCATCAGGGCAAATCGCGCTCATGACAACTCAAAATAAATGTCCCGCTAATATCCCCAAAACAGTCGCCATTTTATTTGTTTATCTCGGTACTTTTACAGATAAGGTGTAATACATATCAATCATACAGCTTGTAGATTCTTTTCGCTGATTTTTGTTTATACCAGACTCCAAATTTAGAAAGTTTTTTGAGTTTCGTCCATTGGTTGCCAATAGTCAAGTACACGTTTTGGTTTTACGTTACCAGTCCGGAATCCATGCTCAGTGTTGCCAAACCAAAAATTTTCGCCTACCCGCGGCAAAGGGCCGAGCGCCTACCCGCGGCAAATGGCCACAAAAAGTGCCCAATTTTTTCACTTGTCGCTTAGCGCTGTGAGGGCGCTATTTTTACGAAAAAAATGCCATTTTAGTCTGATTTATTTTATATTTATTTATTTTGTATTTAATTTTATATTTCTTCTTTATTTATTTATTCCTTATTTTAAAATTTATTATTTATTTTTTCTTTCTTTCCATATTTATTATTATTTAATTTTATTTTTTTTATAATTTATTTTTTTATTTATAAAGAAATCCTTATTTTGTTTTTTTGTTTTCTTTCTTTTTCTTCATATTTTTTCATTTTTTTATATTTTATTCTCTATTCTTTATTTCTGTATATACACACGCTCCTCTTTCTATTTTTGCCAATTGGGACTAAAAGCCCTGTTATATGGTCCCTGAGAAGAACCGTTGTGTACAGCTGAACGCCATATATTTACTCACGAAGAAGAATTGCCAAGATCACAAAGAACAGCTATTACAAAATTCGTAGTCAAAAAAGACGAATACTTGTCAAGGAAAATGGGTTCCGTTTTATAGTCCTCTTCGAACTACCCGCGGCCCTTAAATTAATTTCCAAATACCCTACCCTTGTACATTTGTACCAACAAACACCCGTGACGGTCACTTTTTGTTAGGATATGTTATTTGTTGTTATAACCTGAGTGAGCACCTCTTCCCCGTTGTGTAAGGAGCACATCCTATTCCTAACAGCTTAGCAAGGTTTAACTGCCCTCTCACGTGTATATTTCACCCATGACGGTACTTTTTGTTAGGTAATTATTTTTGGTTGTTATACTGAGTGAGCCCCCACCCTACTCCCCTTCGTGTAAGTAGCAAAGCACTCAGATCACGGGAAAGAAAGTTGGAGAGTTTTGATTACTAATTGTGTCATACGCGAGCGAGTACCCCCTGAAGTGAATACAGGTTAAAGCATTTTCAAGAAGAAAAGAACATGATCAATTGCGGACCTTTTAAAACTTTCTCGAACAGAAGGTAATGATGTACAGAGGGATAAAGGATGCCTGCGGGTGCCGCGCGGGTGCCGCGCCTTGGTACTATTAAAGTAGCCCAATTTGGGACAACCCGCGGCGGCCTTTTCTTAGGCGCGGCGGCATGTAAAAGTAGCCCATTGTGGCGGGTAACCGCGGCTGGCACCTGATCCCGCTTATATTTGTCCCCTTTTTTCGATCCCATCATGCATTGCGGTAAAGCCGCTCTGTTGATATTTCGCTATCTACGATAAACCTTATGCGAGTCAGTTAAGCATTGCGATAGATGACGGGGTAGAACATTGTAACCAATCTAATCCAGTCACGTAGATCTCCGTACTCCACTAGACGCTCCTATACATTGAAAATGGCTCATAAATGTCCATGACAAGCTTCAGCGAGAGAAGGAATAATTGTGCAAGGCTTCGTGAAGACGGCATTAGCGCTGCTGTGAACCGCTAGAACAGAGGGTCAGTGCCAGATGGAAGACAGTGATTGTGATTGAAGTGTGATCTCTGATAAAAGCTACGGACCATCAATGGCTACTGGCATTTATCAGTATGCTTTCATCTCTGTTTTTGTACGCGCATTTTGTTTTTCATATGTTAACCTGTAAAACATGTGAGCATTGACTGCGCATTGTTTTTTACTGTAAAGCGCGAGTGCAAAATGTAACCCCGCAAAACACATTGAATAATTATTCAGTTTCGAATTGATCAATGGTGGTTTATATGCCATTTTACTTTGGTATTTAGGAGTACTGGACGCAACTTGTGCTTCATCAAGTGGCTTTTTAACAATCTTGGAATTTTAATACGAGAACATTATCGGTAAACATTGTTAAGTGCGAGTGCAAAACGTAAACAGATAATACTTAATTATTGCATGAATTGACACGCCACACACAGTTTAACGTGTTTAACTTTGAGTTGATCACAGTTCGATTGAATGTGAAAATAAACTTGGATTGCTGTTCTTCTACACTTAAATAGTATACTTCTGGCATTGATTCTTGTTCAATTATATTTTATAATGTATATAAACTACTACCCGTACTTCGACTTCCAGTAATCAGTTCTTTAATGTAAACACGCTAGTCATGACTGATATTCCCACACTGTACAGTACACTGTACATGCACATAATGCAGTGCGCGCACAAGCGATGATATTCCTGACAACATAAATAGTGGGATATTTTCGCGTGGTTTTTTTCATTTCGGGCCTCAAGACAGCTCGCGAAAATCGCGAAAATAAAACCTCGCGAAAATTAACCGCTATCCAGTATTCTACTGCAAATTGATTTAAGCAAAACTCTCAACCTTAAAGTTGGTAACTCTTTTGGGGCTGTGACCAAACTCGGTCTTATACCTGCAATCACATCTCCTCTCTTTCCTTGCCAGTATTGTGGAACTTTAATTCACCAAGCCCTGCACTCACAAGTGACTTGAAATGCCACAAAAACACCCACGTGGTAGATTTAAAGCCAATTCATGCATAACAAATCAGAAATAATCACTTATTAACCTACTGGATCATAAAATTCAGAGAAATTACGATCATGCGGCGTGGCATCCACTGACCAATTCACGGAGATGGAGATTTTTAACTGGCATTTTAACACTCATAATCAACATGAGCATTACTTGGCAGAGCAGCCAAAAAATCAGATGGGCATTTAAAAATGCCTTCATGTCCTGTGAACACAGAAAAAAATACATTAAAAATGCAAGGGTGACTTTAGTATTCTGCCGTGAATCGCCAACTCTTCCTCTTGGTGGCTTCTTCGAGATATGGTGCCAATCCTGATGTGATTGCTTTCAAGGTATTTGGTCACATCGCCAATAGACCTTTTCAAATGAACAACGGAAAGGTTCGGAGCAAATACAATGTGTTACATTTAAAGTGGTTTGCCATTGCTGCATTACACAAGGTAAAATATGCTGAGTGCTGCGCCCAACAGTTGCTTGTGATTACCCGTTACTACGCTTATCGGGGTCATCATGTTCGGTAAACTTGTTTTGAAATGTCTTCTATCATCCATTTTGTAGGCAAGTAGTTACAACAGTCGAGGATGAGAAGCAGAGAACATTTTGGGTGGTTACGCAGTCCAAAGTCCTAGTTGTTGCTTAAGGTGCAACGAAGAGATTTCTAGGCATCACTATTTTATGTCAGTATGTATAGTGGTTTCATATAGATAGGACAAAGTGCGAAAATCAGGGTGCCTCCGACAAAAAATCCACATTCACCAAATATCAAAATCATTTTTGCCCAAAATTCTTTTAAGTCTTTGTTTTTAATTCCTTACATTTTGGGTGGCAATACCAATGTTTTTGGTCAAATAGGGATCATTCTATTCAACTTTTCAATCTTATCTTTTCATTTTCTTGATGCAACGACAACTAAGTAAATTGAACCAAAAATACCTTGAGTTATAGTCCAAAAAATGATTTTTTGACAATTTGGCAAGCCCTTTTGGATTTTGGTTGGCGGGCACCTGGTTTTTTGCACTTTTGGTTTTTTTTTCTTCAAAAATGTGGATGTATAAGTCAATTTATCTGTTCAATGATCTGAAACTACCTGTATACCGTCTATAACCCACTTCTACTCTATTGACAGAACTGAAGACACTGAAAATCCCACCATGACCTATAAAACCATCAAATAGCACTCTACATACCCTTTGGGAGGGTGTTTGTTGAAGGCTAACTGAACTTAAAAATACATAAATAATGGGACCAAGTATACAGGTATAGGGACTGCTGATATTTTTAAGTGATCCAGTTTTCTAACGTTTGTTAGCCTCCATTAGCTAAGGACACAAGTATTTTGTTTAACACTAGTGAACAAATGAAAAGGTATCTTGTAAAAACACTGCACGTTAAAACTTGCAAGACCCCTGGCGGGGAGCAATATCAGATGAATTCTCAATACGCACAATAATTATGTCCAAGTTCATGGCTAATACTTGCAAGCACCACTATCCACACACCATTTTTGTCAAGATTTGGACATTGATCGGGTGGAAGTAACCCTGACAAGATTCTGATTAGAGCAAATAGCTGCATCAAATATGCACAAACCAATGATCACACAGTGCATATATATACTTGCATGCCCACTACCTACAACTCAAGTCATCAATTTTGGGTTACTGGGATGGGTGTATACATTTCCTAAGACCTAAGACCAAAAATCTAAGACAAAAGCTCAGACCCAAAACTAAGAACCTAAAAACCTCAGACCTTAAAACGAGACCCTGTACTCAATTCACTAAAATACATTTTGGCGCCAAAATTGAGGGTCTTTGTTTTGTAAGTTGGTTAGGGCACTAAGACTCCCTGTAACACCAAAAACCCCCCCCCTCAAATTCCACTAAAATACATTTTGGCGGCCAAATAGAATTTTAGATTCCCTTAGTTTTGTAGTTGGGTAAGGTCCGGGTCCAACTACAAAACTAAGACCCTGTATCAAATCCCCTACAATCATTTTAGTGCCAAACATTTAGGGTCTAGTTTTGTAGTTGGCTAAGGGTCCAACTATAAAACAAAACAACACTAGACGTAATTTTTGGCGCCAAATGTATTTTCGTGGAATTTGAATCAGCCTAAGGGTCTTAATTTTAAGGTCTTAGGTTTAGGGTCTTAGTTTTGTAGTTGGCCAAGGTCCACTACAAAACAAACCAACTACACACTAAGACTTAATTTTTTGGCGCAAAATAAATATTTTAGTGTCAATTTTGATACAGGCCTAGGGATCTTATTTTAAGGTCTTAAGGTTTGGGTCGTAGGTTTTGGGTCTTAGGTCCTCAGGTTTTGGGTCTTAGGTTCTTAGGATGTTAACCCCAGTACTGAGATGTGACAGGAAGTTCACCTTTTAGTAATAGCCAACTAAAGCAATCATCAATCAAGCTTTATTTATCACGGAACCATCAACAGAGTGTTTTCACCGGAGGCCGTGAGGCAAAATATATACATTATAAACATACATGGTTTAAAACCAAGGTACATGTAAACTTTGCATGGTGTATTGGGTACTGAACATGGCATATGTAAAACAGTATTGGTAAAATTGTGAAAAAGTGAGCTTATAAACCCTTAGGTTGCATATTTTTCAAGTTTAGATTAAAATGTTAAAAAATCTCTGTAATTCCATAATCTAATTGTTCCATTCAATTGCCCCACGTAAGAAATACTGCGTTTTTTATAATCTTCTTGGGTCGGAAGTGAATATGTATTTACTTTTGCGAAAATTATAGTTGTTATTATTGTAAAAAAGATCATGAAGACAGGATGGTGCCAGTTTATTAAGAACTTTATATGTTAAGATATTGCAGTTAAACTTGCCTATTTGCAAGTGGAGCCAATTAAGTTCATTAAGAACATCCCACTTGGGGGGGGTGGGGGTGTGTCCCCTGTTTGCACCACAAATAATGCGAGCGGCCCTATTTTGAATTGTTTGGAGACGATTCGCAATAGTGAGACCGCAATTTCCCCAAACTATGTTAGCATAATCATATGGGTCGCACAATAGCATTGTAAACGGTTTTTAGAATGTTACATGGCAAGATCGGTTTTTAACATTTCTTTACCATGTTATATCTTTCAGGGCTCTTCAGTATCATGCTCAATTTCTCATTCCCAAGTTAGATTTTCATCATGATGACACCAAGATATTATCTTGGTTTACTTTGTGTACTTTGGTTAAATTAACATTATTTAGATAATGCTTTTAGGAGGTACTGATTGAATTTACCGTACTAAGTCTTTGTTTAGAACCTATGATCATAAATTCAGATTTATTAACATTTAACTAAGATTATTGGATTTTAACCAGTTGTGAAGAGAATCAAGATCCTTATTTATACATTCAAATTATGTCATCAAGAGAGTTTGATGCAGTATAAAGCTGTATCATCAGCAGACATATTAACTTACAGTGGGAACAGCATTGGGTAAATCATTAATCATAATTAGAAACCAAGAGGCCCATCTACTTGAGCCTTGTGGCATACCGCAGAAATTTTGACATTGGATGAATACCATCAATACCTTGTGAATTGAGTATGATTACTAAGATAAGATTTTAACCAATTAATTACATATTTACTTACTAGCACCATATAATTTTTGAAGTTATTTAAGAGAATTTCATGATTTACAGTGTCAAAGGCTTTCTGTATCTAGCATCACAGACCTGATAATTTTAAAATACCCTCATCAATTGCATTATATCCAATTTTCAGTAACATTAATTAGTGAAGTTGCGGTTGAATATGATGGACGAAAGCCTGACTGATTATTATACTAATTAAATTTATTATCATTGAGGTCTTTGTAGAATTGGTCAAATACAGCCCCTTGCATAACTTTACAGAAATAACAGAAGAATTGATATTGGCCTATAAGTGCCTGGATCTGCAGGGTCTCCTGTCTTAAAAAACTGGAATTACCCGTGCCCTTTTCCAACTGTTGGAAAAGTGCAACTGGTGAAAGAGTGATTAACCAAATGTTACATAGGTGTGATAACTGTTGCAAGCTATTTTTAAGAGTCTGGAAGGAAGGGTCGTCACAATCCTGTAGCCATTATTATTCGGGAATGAAGATAATTTTAAACACATAATCACATGTAAACATGTTACCAAATTAATGTCTGATTAGTATACATATCAGCAGGTATACATAATTACAAATATCAGTTGAAGGCGTGTCAAGTTTAGGCTGCTTAGTTTAGGCCCTACTTGAAAAAAAGTTTAGGTGCATTGGCAATATCTTTAGGTTTATTTACAGGTCCCATCATCTGTATTCAGAGGAACAGTGAAATTGAAAATGTTTTGTTGAAGGAGATAAAATTTCTAAGTTGCTCCCAGGTTTTCTTAATGTTATTTTTATTTTCAGCACATACCTTTATTTTATAAAATCTTTTTACTTTTGCGAATTAAAGCATTACCTTTATTTCTAGCAGCACGGAATTCCTTCCACCCTTATAGATCATATTCTGATTATAATAGCTGATAATTTAAGTTTGTCCCCTATCACGCATAAGTTTAATAATATTATCATTTAACCAAGGTGCTCTTTCTACTTTTCTTTTTCTTCCGAACACGCTGCTTTTTAGAGAGCATGTTTATTTGATACATCCACAAAGTGTTTTTTCACAATACTTGCACCTGGTGTGTTAACATCACCACTGAATTGAAATAGCAATTTCCATGATTAGTTAGTCCCCTGAATAATGCCTGCTCATCAATTTAGTCATAGGACGAAACTTTTATATTTATGATATTGCTTATTAGTATCAGTATTATTATATACATTATTATTATTTTTGTTTTTTACTCCAGAGGTTACATAAGTAAGCCATAAATGATCACTAATGCTACATGGAATAACAGACGCTGAAATCAGATTTTTTTTCTGAGTTAGACAATACATAGGTCAATTAGTGTAGCACTTGAACTTCTGTAAGTCTATTGGAGTATTAGATTAATTGATTACGATGAAAACTTTTACATATATCAATGGAGTTTTTAAGAGAATACGTGGTGGTTGAAATAGTAAGATCACAATTTAATCACCTATCAACATGTAATCTTTATTGCTCAAGTTCAATTGAGTGTAATATTTCATTCAGGGGGTTTAATAGGTCAATAGTGTGGTCCCTGGTGGCCTGTACCATTAGAGCAGGAGCAGAATATCATAGGGTCCCTATTTAGGGAATTCGTTCATGCCCGACACATCTAGGTTTGACACCTTTAGGTATTAGTATGGACCCTCACAAAACAATCAATGCAAAGGTAGTTAGTGGTGTCAAATTGTGGTGTCACTGACTTTTTCAATAGGGGCCAGTTAAGTTTACACAAGGTCAAACTTTTAGATTACTCCATTCATGTTCAATGTCATACCATAATTGTTCGTCTAGTCAACAATGATCCAAAATGTATAGTTTGTAACCATCTATGACCATTGTTTTAAGTTTTGGATAAAAACTTGCTAAAATGCAAAAAAAAGGTCAACTAATTGTACCAGGGGTCAACATTGAAAGTTACGCTGATTATATTTTAATGCGTGCAAATTATTGGCCTGAGGAATGAGGACTCTCCAAAACGTATAGTTTTGATTATGTTAAATGTTTACTTACCGCGATTAAGGTCAAAGAAGTCATGGCCAATTGGATTATGTTTGCCCCAATACCTATTTTGTCACATAAGCATGATAACATGCATTGCAGATGCTATAAACTATTCCTTATTTTGACACTTAAGCTAGATGCCCAATTTGTTTCATTTTTAACCAAAATTGGACAGCAATTTCTGATTTTGAGAACCCTGTAACAAATGGAAATTGACCTTTTTTGCACTTTTAGCCATTTTTTTCTTATTTTTTCCGATAACTTTAAAAAACCAATGGTCATAGATGATGGTACAAACTATACAATTTTTGGAATCCTTATGACTAAACGGACAAATATGGTATACATTTCAACATGCTTGGAGTAATTTAAAATATTGAGAACCCCTGTGTAAACATTAAAATTGGCCCTTATTGAAAAAAGTGACACCACAATTTGACACCACTAACTACCTAGCATTGATGTAGAGGTTCCATACTAGCTACCAAATGTGTCCAAGCTGAGATGTAGTGAGACATGGAACGATGATGTTTGACCAGATCCTTGCACCCGCTCTACATAAGATTACAATAAATGGGTTACATTTGTGAGGAGTGATTTCAGCTATAAGGATTTCAAGCATGTCAGAGATTAAAGGCGTTCTAATTATGTGAGGAACAATAAGATTAAGCTACAAAGCTACACCACCACGACCAACATCTTTCATGTGTAGATGTGTGTGCATGTTTCATCAGTCCTATACAAATAATAGTTCACTAATATGCATATTCATTATCATCAATATTATCATCCAGAAAGGTTTCACTAAGCCCTAAATATTATATTCAAATATGATATTATTTAGGATGTGCTGAATTGATCCAAAATTACACTGTGTTAGACTACGTACATTCAATTGTGTGAACATTACAATTTCCCACTTTTATTAAGACATCAAAAATGTTCTCTCATTGTAAAGATTAGTAGTATTAGAATGACAATTAATTGGTTAAGGGTTACTTTGACACTTATCCAAATCTGTTGATGGTGCTTCAACATTATTTTAACAATATATACAATATTTGCGTAACTAATTTTAGGGTTAACCATTATTGTTCATTCATTTGCATACATAGTACATGTATTGTGTGTGCATGAGTAGGTTTTGTTGTTTTTGTATTGTTGTGTTTATGTGTCTGGTGTGGGGTGTGATGTATTGTGAAAAGATGACTGTGAGAGAGATTTTCTTAGATTTACAAAAAAAACAAGTTACCCAGACCTTGTAGCTAAGATGCAACTTTATCCCAGAATAAGTCCTTGCGTAGTTCACCTGTGTGTGTGGAACGTGGGGTACATGGGCAAAATTGGACCCTGGCACTCTGTTGGACGAATGTCTAATAGAAGATTGAATTTAGTTGGGCTGACACTTTCTATTTTGTATTATCATCCCAAATCTTGGTAGCACACCCACGTGATGATTTGCGCATTTAGGAAATTTGTTAGGCGACGCTTCTATCAGTGATCTTGATTGCTGTTCACAGACATCTATAGAAACATGGGCAGTGCTGTGGTCCATCTTGCAAAATGAACCATTTGGGTTTTATGGTGCTGTCTTCTACTAGCCTTTGGATGTCAGCAATTCTTGCTCCCCCTTTGGCATATACTTTGGTTGTCTTCCTCTGTAAAACTGGCTGGTACAATTTTCGTAATATGGGTTTGAAAATGATGATATTTGCATGTTGGTTTGGCTCTTGATGGGGGGTGGTGCCTTTGCAGGGTTGGTGTGTGTGTTTCTCTTGGAAAGTTGTGAGGAGTTGGTAGGTGGAGTAAGTGGTGTGCAGTAGGTTTGTGCTGTGTTGGTGTTTTAGGAGTTGTGTGTGTGTCTGTAGCATACTGTATGCGTTTCTGGAAGTTGAATGTTGGTGTCTTTTGGTGATGATGCAGCTTGCATAGCTTGTTGGCTGTTTGGAATCCAGTGTTTAGTTTTTCATTAGGCTGGTGTTCAGGCATTGTAATGGTGTGGTTGTTCTTTCACATAATGAGTTGTGTGATTGTGCCAGTTGAGTAAATACTAGTCTGAGTTCGAGTCGTGGTTTTTGGGCACTATTGGGTTTAGTTTGATCCATGTTTGCAGGTTTAAGGTCCTCTATCATCAAGTGCGTTTATATGCCATAATTGGTTTCACCACATTGTGTGGACTTATTAATGCATATATCCGTCCAAAGTGAGTTTCACTGGTTGTGCATGTTGATGTTTGAGTTTGTATGCCCACTTGAGTGGTTTCCATTGTTGGATTTCCTTGTGTGAGTTCAGGTGAAGACATCCACAGGGTACGTTCAACATCTTGTGTATGATATGAAACTATTATGCAATGAGGGGTATTGTCCACCAGTCCTGGATTACCACTTAAGGAGAGATCTTCAATTCTCCATGCAGGAAATGTGGTAATGATGGATGTGTAGGTGTAGATATGGAAACATGGTGACCAGATCGGAATCTGCCAGCCATATCATCCACCCAGTCTCGGATCCTATTCCCGAATATGTACTTTCAAGGTTGGTAGGATAAAGAGTACAGTAGTTGGTAGGTCAGTGAAGTGAGTGCATCTAGTAGAGAAGTCCATTATGTGTGTACCGTATGGTGGTCCAAGATTGGTCCATGATGCAGCAAGCTCATTGAATTGTGTAAAAATCCTTAGCTTCAAAGTATAACATTTCGTGTGTTTCTGAACACTTAGAAATGAGCTTCAATAGATTTCAGATTAGGATAACCTGCAAAACTGTGCCAGTAGAGTGTGGTCAATTAAACATGCACTGTAGTGGAGTGGCCATTGACTGAGCAGATGAATGAGTTTGTCAATAAATCAATAATGGTGGTAGTGGGGTTATGCAGTACAATAGGCGAGGCCATATGAAGAGAAGGATAATAATCCACATCAAACTTCACTATAATTCCATAAAACAAGTAAATTTCAATGAGAAGTGATTCTCAGCAGATTCCTGGCATAAAAGGCAAAAGATGATATAACATATATATGATGAAAATGAAGATATCTAATTAAATTGATGATGAATGAAATCAGGAAGCTCTGAAGTGTGTGTGCTCTGAAGTGAAGGCAGCAGAATATGAAATTAAGCTCTTAATATGCACAAATGACTGAACACACATTGCATGATTATTATGGCATGCACAATTACCCACATACCAAGTTTCATCAAATTTGGAAATTGAGATCTGGTAGAATCCACCTTTGTAGTAATGAGTCAAGCAGAGGAAATAAGGAAATGAGCTCAATTCCACCTACAACTCAAGTTTGAGTATTAAAATATAACAACACCTCAACACAATTGTTTCATATTGTGTCATGATAAAATACATCAAACATTTTACAAGACAAACTTTAACCCCCATTATACCGTAATGAACATTTTATTTGAGTAAATTCTAATTAAAAAGACAGTTAAAAATAATTAAATAAATCGGCCTCCTTCAGGAAATTTATCACCTGGGTAGGCTTTATATCTTGAAATGTTTTCAAATCTAAGACGTTATTTTCTACATATAAGCGCATATTCAATGCATTCAACAAGTATGAGTTTTACAGAAAGAGCACTATCACAAGGAATACACTGAGGGATTGGCTCACCTCTAAGCAAATGACCATGGGTCGTGGAGTATGACCAATTTGAGACCACTAAAAACAATTTTGTCCCTTCGTCCAATTAAACCTGCCCGTAGTTCCAACAGTTGGTTGCAAAACATGCATTTTATTATTAGGAAATGAATCCCATGGTATTTGCCACTTGTTTCTAATGTTTTGTTTTACAGAAACCTTGAAATCTGTAAAAGGGACCTCAATGTTTGTAATGTTCTTATTAAGGGCTTCTTTGCCAATACTTCAATCTTTTCATTCCCTTGAATATCAATGTGTATGACTCAAATTTGGTTGAAATCCATCAAAGTATGCAGATATTACAGGCAAATGTTAACCCTTTTTCACAACAGACAACATCAACAGAAAACATCAACAGACAACATCATCCACAGACAACAGTGGGCAAACTGATCCCTATGTGTCTTCCTCCCTTAAAGCAGGCAACACAAAAAATAAGGTGCTATATGATCACATGGTCTCAAAGTCAGTTCAGGGTAACAGTTTGCACTATTTACTACACCATTTACTTAATATTGTTTCCCTCACTCTGCAACCATAACACATACAGTTAACTTACCTGCTACTTTGTGAAATTGGCACCAGAGTAGCCCTCTAGTTTTGCTGCAATCGCTGCCAGATCTGTGCGGTCATTAAAGGGTACTTCTCACATGTTTCTTTTCAATAGCTGCTCCTGACCTTCAGCTGTAATACAGAGCAAATAAATGCCATGAAAAAAATCCTTTTTTACTTTGAAGTAGGATTGGTCTATTGGGCAAATGACTCTAACAAATCATTGTTGGAGATTTTGACAGGTTGAGTTTAGGGGAACATCCATTTTTCCACATAGTGTATTACAAAAATGTCATGCAACTGAGTTTGGATATTAAAATGTGGATTTGATGTGTGGATTTGGGCGATTCAAAAAACAATCCCTCTTTGTTTTTTTCCCAGAGGGTGTTTTGAATCAATCCCACAATGCAGTGCAATGTGCCTATACTGTACTGTACACAACTTATGTCAGTACTTAGGGATAAAAAGTGTTCCAAAAGTTTAACACTTACTGTGCTCAAGTGATCGAGATCTCGATCAATACATGTGGCAGGTATTATAAAATGTTGCCTTTGTGTGCATTAGAGGTGTTAAGAACCACAGGACATGTCATAATCATGCTAAAAATCCCTAAGTACTAATGCTTTGTGGGTGAAAATGAGCATAGAAGTCAGAATTTTTAAGTGTTAATAGGATTTTTGTGGGATCACATGACCATGTTGAGGTGAAATTTCCCAAAACTGGTACATTGTGGGATTGACTCAATACACCCTCTGGTTTTTACCTCTCAATGTAATATCAGCCTAACAGATAGGACTTTGCTTTGAATTGGCTGTTCTATATAGAGGTTTGTTTCACTAACATTTCTCTTGGTTCCCAACAAAATTTTTGACTATACATTGCTTTTTACTGTGGCTTTTCTAAAAAAGAACTGTAAACCGCCAATGGCGGTATGGACGGATTGCTTGTTCTTCCTAGGGTATGTGCAGCTCTGGGGCGTTGAATATGGGCGTACATTGTGTATGTATAGTCTGTACTTGACGCAAGAAGGTGGAGACCAAAAGTCCATAAGCCAGTCTGCCTGCATGGAAGGCACTTGAAGCTAAGTGGACTGTTGGACCCAAACCTCAACTCAACATATCGGGCAGTTAGGCGGTTGCCTAGGAGCTTATCAAAGGCATAGGTCTAAACACTTTCAGTCTATAGACTAAAATTATATTGAGTTTGGCTACTCTAACTCATCTAGAAAAAAAGATTTAGGGCTTGTCCCCTCCTACAATATACTTTGACTACTCTGGCTCATCTGGAAAAAAATTAATGGCAAAAGTTGACTTTTTTGTGAAATGTTGCTTTTTTTACATGTCCCCACCCCATGTCAGACCCCAGGGGAGGTCCCTGGGGAATGAATTACATGGTTAGTAGGGGCTTGTCCCCTCTACAATTACCTAAGTGGTACTCTAGTCTCATCTGGAAAAAAAAATATTGATGGCAAAATGTTTACCTTTTTTGTGAAATGTGACCTTTTTGAATTTCCCCACCCCCTGTCAGACCCAGGGGGGACCTGGGGGAATGGATTACATGGGTGAGTAGGGGCTTGTGCGGCCTCCTACAAATATCTAAGTTTGGGTACTCTTTTTTTTATTTCTCTAAGCCCGTGAGGGTCTTATTGTTCTCTTATTTACAATAAACACTACAAAGTACATTACATTCACACAAGAAGTCAATCGTGGAAGAATTATTGTACCATTGCCTCCCCCAAAAAACAAAATGCAAGGGGAGCGTTATCAGCTCACTCTAGCATATTGAGAACAGGTTTTTCGCCTTTTGTGCTATATGGAAGACAACACTTCATAAACATGCAAAAATGGTTCACAACTGTCATGCTTAATGCTAAAAAGGCTATGTAAAGGACATTTTCATGATCTAGCACCTCATTTTTTGTCGCCAGACAACCAAGTTTGGGGACTCTAGCCTCTCTGAGAAAAAAAAGTTATGGCAAAAGTGTACCTTTTTTGTGTCCAGACACACACAACATAACGTACACCCTTCTACATACATCCAGACATTGCCATTTCATAAGCCGGGGGGGGAAAAAATTTGCTAGCAATCCGTCTAACAATCATTTAACTCCAAAGGCTTTTTAGCTTCTGAAATGTAGATTTGTTTCTAAAATTGTGGACTTTAAACCATCGTCTACCGGGGGGTGGGGGGGATTGTGGTGGTTACCACCCCTTCAGTTTTTTTTACGGTGCTAAAACCCTTTTTGGGCCAAATTATTTAATGCAATGTCAATTGGCATGTTCCACTCCTTTTCATCAAAACAAACATCCACGGAGTATGGGTAAGATACAGGGCGATCCCAAAGTGATGGATGGAGGGGGGGGAAGGTTGGAGCAGAAGTAACCAAATGCCTAGCACAACAGGAATTATCAGACACTTGATTTTGGCACCAATAGATCGCTATGGCCTCCTCTTTCAATGGATACCAAAATGGGTAAACAAACATGCCTAGCATTACGTCCAATGACGTCATAGAAGTTTGCATGCAACCCAAAATTGTCAATTCCGTAGACACCACATAGGGGAAAAATGTCAATTTTTCACCAAAAGGTGAGGAATATCCAATTTCATGCGGTTTTGACTCTATTTGATGGAAATGATTAGTTATATATGAGAGCGAGGTGTTTGAGACTAAACTTGCGAAATATAAATTTGAGGAAATGATTAGATGATACATGTCCAGGTATATAATGAGATCACTTTTAGTGCTTATAATGTAGTATGGTGTTTGAGTCATTAAAATGCAAATCAACATTTTCCACCCTATATTCAGTATTTAAGTACTTTCCTCAACATATGAAAGTGGGGTGTTGGTACCTTTTTTGAAACCAATGGAAAGAGAAAGCGTAAGCTATTCCTTTGGTACCAAATTCACATGAATCGGATTGTTCAAGTAACGAAAATCACAGGGGGGACCCCTGCGGGAGGTTTGTTACAAAAAATGGCTCAGGTAGCGAGGGTTATTTTTTAAAAGGCTTATTCTACTGCCAAATTGATTTAAGATACCTCTCAACCTTAAAAGTTGGTAACTTACTTTGGGCTGTGACAAACGCGGTCTTATAACCTGCAACACACCTCGTTTTTTGCCCAGTATTGTGGATTAATTTTAATTCACACAAGGCCTGCACTCGCAATGACTTGAAATTCCACAAAAACACCCAAGTGATAGATTTAAACCTGATAACATTTCCATAACAAAATCAGAAATATTCACTAATATACGATACCTGGATCAAGAAAATTCAAGGAAGATTATGATCATGCGGCGTGGCATTCAACTGACCAATTCACGGAGATGGAGATTTTTAACTTGCATGTACTCATAATCAAAAAGAGTATTACTTGGCAGAGCCAGCCAAAAAATCAGATGTCCTGCAAACAAAAAAAAAAAGATACATTAAAAATGCAGGGGTGAATTTAGTATTCTGCCTGTGAATCTGCCAACACCAGGAATTTGGCACCTTAACAGGCATGCAGGTTATTCTGTTAAAGATACATTTCATGATTCTAGCATCTTCTGTTTGTTTGTTTTACTTAGAGATATCCTTAAAGTTGATCCACACACACAATGAAATTATGATTACATCTTAATAGAAAGCTGGACGTGACCTCAGGAAATGAACAAATACAGTTTTGATTTTTATCTGTCCTCATAAAAGCAGTGAGGGCTTAAAAACTTTATGTATTTTCCATACACCCAAAACCAGCTCTTAAAAATCAGCCATTAAAGACCCTATCGTGATTTGCCTGAACGAGTCAATATTGAATTTGCAGTAATAGCTTAAAATTGCAGGATAAGTCTGTAGAATCTCAAAAGTTATTTTTTCCAACGAAGAAATTAACCATAATAAGGGAAAAACGGCAGTCTTTCAAAGATCATGAACTCTCCATTTAATTCGTGTTGTTAGTAGTGTCGTACGGACCAGTAATTACTAAAATTATCGGATTCTGTGCTATTAGGTTGCTCCTGGTATTATCAATTGAGCAGGTATGTTAGGGTAGCGCCCGTACTTGTTACGTGCCGTGTGCTCGATTCGGCACCCGGCGCTCTATGCTCCTGCAAAAATAGAGGGGGCGCGCGTCGGGTGCTCTCCCCTCTAAATCCGCCACCTGCCCCCCTCCCCCTGGTTCTTGAGAATTTGGAGTCGACGGTAAAAAAATTGGGTTAGGGTGGTGTTTCTTCGCTAAGTGTCTACTTTCGTGTCCTGCTACTTTAACTCACTATAAATGAAAACAAGGGGTCTCGAACCACAAGTCTCGTCTGCTTTCGCGCTTAATTGTAATACAAAAAGCAGCACCACATAGTGCAACTGTTGCGAGTCCAGGGTGTCCCCAAATGTGCAATCCAGATCAACTCCAATTTCTTAAATTTTTTAGTTTTAATTTTTTATTTTTTTTATTTTTTTTATTTTTTTTATTTTTTTTCCTTTTTGGAGATATTCATCTTGCAAGTTAAACCCCCACGAGCATAAGTCGAATGTTTAGGAGTAGCACCCCTGGTTTTGCATTTGGCACGTTTCACGAGAGAGGGTCCAGTAGTTTGTCTTAAAGAGAAAACACATTTTATCAGTAATAATTTTTGTTTGGCCACTTTAACAGTTGTTTTTACCTATTTAACTCAAGAAATTCACACAGCAAAATCTGGTAAAATTTGAGTTGCCTGCAATCCGTCTTTTCAAGATATGCGCTTTGTGAATGTGAAGTTACACTTTTTGTGGGACACATTTTCCCATTTTTTGTCTCAATGTACCATTCGCCTGAAACAGATTCTGTTGGTAAAAATTTATCTGAAAGCAGGTAGTTGAAACTGTCTGATATGAATCAGTGACCTAAAATACATAACATATCTATCAAAAAATCAAATCCTCTCACAAAAGTATTAAAAATCATCATGTTTGTTGCTAATGTCACTTTTGATGGACATATTGTGTCCATCAAAGTATGTAACGTTTGCAAGTAAGAAAAAAGTTATTTCAGTCAAAAATTACATGGGGGGGGGGGGGGGGGGGGGTTCTTTGCCCAAATTTACTTTTGGAGTGTGGTCCTTGGGCTCAGAACTTTCCAATTAAAACTGGTAAAATGCCCCCAAATTACATCTATTATTGCAATTACAACATTTATGTAAAATCGGGAAGATTTGGACCCCTCTATCGTAAAACATGCCATTTTAGTGATTCTTTTACTTCCTGCTCCTTTCATTTGACACCCACCCCAGGGCCACAACATCTTTTGGGAGATATTAATCATGAGAAGTCCTCAACCAGAGCCTACTAAGATGTTTAGATAGCACCCCCGGGTTTTGCCATTTTGATAGTAATTCCATACCTCTCACTCTTTCATTGGCAAGCCTTCCAATGTACCCCCCTCTCATCCATTTACATGCACATACAATGTTTTTAATTTAGCTGTTTCATTCCGTTTTGTCAAACAAGGCCAAAATTTAAAATAAAATTTTTGTATCATGTAAATATATACGAGGGGGGGGGGGGGTACATATGGAAGTCTTTTCCCTTTCATTTTACACCACCCTAGGGGGCACCACATTTTCCATTGTTGGAGATATTAATCTTGAAACGTCCCCCACATAGCACAAGTAGAGATGTTTAGGAGTAGCACCCCCGGTTATTCAATTTATCGTATTCTATACTTCTCCTCTTTCATTTGATACTCACCTAGAGGTCAACAACATCTTCCGTTGGGAGATATTAATCTTGAATGTCCCCAACATAATCCTAACCAGAGATGGTTAGGAGTAGCACCCCCGGGTTGCCCATTTATAGTATTCCTTATTTCCTGCTCTTTCATTTGACACCACCCCCAGGGCCACAACTTTCCATTGTAGATTATTAATCATGAACAGTCATGCAAAAATCCTTAAATTTCACTAAATTTAGTAAAAATAGAAAATTTAATTCATTTGCAACTACCAATTTTTGAAACATCATGTGACCCACATTTAAAATTTGAGTCGCCTACGGGTTCCAGAAAGTGGTGAATGCACAATTTTGTGCGTATTTTCACATTTCCAAAATGTAAACAGCTGGCAACCCAAACGACTGACCAGAAGTAGAAAACCATTCACAATAAACATGGACTGTCTAGCTATATATATGGAAAAAATGTTAATACCTTTGTTGTGTGTACTCCCCCCCCCTTTTGATATTCTTCTTGTTTGTACACCTGTTTTGTACCCACAAATCACACACAGGCATATTCTTCCAAATAAACACATGCTGACCTAATTATTGCAAGGTAAACAAACTCCTGAATCAAATTCTTTTGAAGGTGTAGTATTTTCACACTGACCATTGACACCCTGAGAAAATTTGTTGAATGGACCACGCATTAGCATTAGTGCAATTTAAAATAATCAAAGAATGCCCCATTTAGTGGCCCACATCCATTTTGACCACAATTATTCACACAAGATGTTCCCATATAGTAGTCTTCATGTAGCGACGGATTTTGCATTCCAATGTACCATTTATGCGATACAGCAATTACGCATATTATTAGATAATTGCATCAAACAATGCCCCTTTAAATTGATCCACTTGCACTTTGCCGCAATTGTGATTCATACAAAAAGATGTCGGCATAGAAGTCTCATGTAGCGAAGGAATTTTGGGCTATCCATGTACCAATTTCAGTATACAGCAATTATGCATAATTTACTTGATCAATTGTATCAAAAAATGCAACAACCCTATAACTGCCACTGCATTATTGACCCAATTATGATTCACCCAAAGATGCATGGCATAGTATTCTTTCATGGTCAGTTCGAAGGAATTTTGCCTAGCCGCTGTACGGGTTTCAGAGATACAGTAATTACGCATATTTAAATTACCATTTGCATACTACGCCCGCTTGTATCCCCACACGCTCCAATTGGAAAAAAGATGCGCACCATGATAGGCTTTCATGCAGTGATGCATTTCCTGGTATCCAAGTACCGTTTCAAAATTATAAGCAATTAACTCTTTTTTTGCATATTAATAGCTCATTTGGCTACTTACTTATGCCCGAAATACCCGAAATCTAATCAGTTTCGGACTCCCAGCCCGCTCCCTTCCACCAAGTTCATCATCATACGCCTTACTGAACTCCAGAACCTTTTACACAAGCCTGCGAGAAAATTTTCGGGTAATATGGCAAATTAGATACTTATTAGTCATATTTTTCCGCCCAAAATCTCATCATGTCGAGAACTCGTGGACCCGCTTCTTTCCACCACGTTACATCATCATAGCCCTTACGGACCTACAGATAAATCGTACACAGCCGTGCCAACGTCAAGCACCACCACAGCATGACGACATACGACAGACGACATACAAGTGATTACTAAGTCTCTGCCGAAAAAAGTACAGGCGAGACAAAAATTACAATTCTTCTGACATATTTATTTTGTGGTTCTTGTCTTGATAAATAGGGTGGTGATTCTTTTATTAGAACCGTTGATAAACAAAGTTAAATGTTGTTATTTTTCCTAATGTTTGATGCAACCCCCGAAAAACCTATCCCTATGGTTACGCTTACATTACAAAATTGTCCTTATTTATTAGGTAGATAATTTTTTCTTTTTTGGAAAATACTCCTTGATCCACTAAGTATTACCGATTGAACATATCCTATCTATCAAATTATGCCATAATGCAATCAATTAAATCCTAAATTTTAACCATTTTTGTTCAAATGTCCTGCCCTGAGGATGTGAGTCTTGTCCGTAACAAACATTGTTGAGGGCAGTCAATAAATTGGATAACACGGACTCCAAAAATTAACCTGGTCAATAAGTACTTGCATGAATTGGCTACTTGGCAGACCTCATTTCTCGCCAGTATCGCTGATGATATCCACAAAATACAGACTTTTGCAAAAATGCGGGAGAGTATCTTTATTCAGTATCATTTCCGTAACGCTGTTTAACACTATAAATATAGGAAAAGTATTTCTATTTTTGATTGGCAGTGCAAACAGAATTATGACCTGTACCCTAATATAGAAACAATCACGCTAGGCATCGCCCTTGGGAGACGTTATACTGGTCCTAATGTTTGAACCAATCATTCCCGTAACTTTTTACCGTTACGGAATGATTTCTGACACTTTCATTCACCTGTTCCTACGCATAAACTCTGCGTCATAAATCAATTTGGTTTTCTCCATTTGAAAGATCCTTCCACTCAATGTTCTCTTCCATTTTTGTTCAGATATTGAGGATACATAGTAGAATTTACTCAGCTTGACATTTAACTTACTGTCCGATTGTCCATTTCCATAACAAATAGTGTTACTGAAGAGCGTTTAAATGGTTTTTTCTCTAGCTACACCACTGAAAATTAGATGTCGCGTACAAGATCTCCGCCGAGTTCTCAGTCTAGTATTTGTGTCACTAGTGTGGAACACATTCCAAGAAAAAAAAAAACAAACATGAATTTGAAAAACTTTCTTTTCTCTTTTTTTAAATCCAAAAGTAGACACTTAGCGAAGAACCAGCCGTTAACCGGCGTCGCGAGCGTAGCGAGCCTCGTACAACTACGTGTCGGTACATATCACCAATCTTGGCCCCCTCGTCAACAAAATCCTAAAATCCTGGCTACGCCACTGATGTGACCTTACCCATACATATACCATCATAGTTCATGTCTCCAGAATTTACCGTTCGTAACAGCAAACCCCAAATCAAAGACCCTGGCAAATACCCCGTGTGTCTTTGCTTTCGCGCTTGGTGTGCAATGTTTTTAAGGCCATGACAAAGTCACTGAAACAGCAGCATACTAACAAACACGTAATTACGATAATTATGATGACTAAAAAGTTGGCAAAACATACGATTCGAATTCTGCGTAGAGCTGACTACTTCACGGACTATATTCACCACGCTGATGCGTACCCAAAATTATACCAACAAACAGCATCAACCCATAATTATACAGGGAATTATCACTGATTGTGTGAAAACAAGGGGTCATATTTAATACAGTGAGAAAAAAAAGGGTCATAGTTATACATATGGCTGATTTTGCGACCCTAAAATCCCGCGGCCATCGCACGTCTCAGTATAAGGCGTTTTTGTACAAAAACCCCCCCCTCCACGGGGGTATTCAAAGACTCAATTTTTTTGAGGCTCCGATAGTCATGATGTTGCTGCCACAGTGCCAAATTGTTCAACAGATGTCGGCAACGTGCGCACTGCAATATTTGCATAAGGGGCAGAGACTATATATGCCTGGGTAGCCTCATGCGCGATTAACCAATGGAGAAGACCGACCTACTTGAAAAACCCAACTCAGCATTCACTCCCTGGGCGGATCCCGGAATTCTCAATGGGGGCGCCGCGCACTATTTCGCTTTGTCGAAAGTTTCCGCTCGCTCGCTCACCGGGTTAGACCGCAAATTTTTTCACTCGGTTCGGGGGGGGGGGGGAGGGCCAACGCCTATATTTTATATTTTTCTCAATGCACCAGAGCACGCAAACAACACAAAAGAAAGTACCCCCCTGCTCTTCAGATTTCAAACAGATTGAAAACAAATTGTGCCTAATTTTACATGGTGTCGGCTAGGGCGCCCACAAAAGGTCATTTTCCCTAGTATGGGCGCCCGCGCCCTGGCGGCGAAGGCTTTTCTACATCTACACGGCGCCCGGCGCCTTTGCTTTGGCAAAAAATATGGGGCCCGGTAAATAAGGTCCTTCATACTTCCACTGCACTGCATGCCTTTGCCAAGGTAAATTTACTGCAATGTTTCCGTCACTTCCGCTGCACTCCTCATCGATTTACTGCAGGTGGAACCATCACTGCAGGTCACGGGTTGCGTCGTTGCAGTAACCTTGCGATGAATTGGCAGGAAAATTGGCATACTGCACCACTGACTGCACCCCAACTGCATCTTGCTGCAGCATCGCCAGTTTAAATAAGTTTTACTTCATGTATACCTCGTATGTATCGGCGACTCGATGTCATACGCTTCACGTGACCATGTATAAACGACTTTATACATGGCTGCGTGAGAAACCCGAAGTGGTAAAAATCACGCAATTTCAGACTGAATTTGATATGTAATGATTTTATTTTGTAAGTAATAGTTAGTAAAAAGGTACGGTATACATGAACGGGGTTCATGTCTAGTATTTTTGGGTATAACGTTTTTTTGTTTATGCCCGGGGCTTAAACAAGCGTTCATACCCAAAAATACTAGGAATGAACCCCAATTCGTTGTCAGTACTGCTTGCGGTCAATAAGCCCTTTTTCGTCGCAGATTTAGAAATATCACGTTACGCGTGCATGCAAAGGTCAATA
>JAMKCH010001375.1:0-78497 GCA_023653785.1 Ophioderma brevispina
TCATTTGAATCCGACATACTATTTTAATGTGAGCAGTAATTGTGTGTGAATTACAAGAGTACTCTACACTTTTTTCCGGTTACCCAGAGGGTGTTTTGAACCAATCTCATAATACATTGCAATTTGTACAAAACTCATGTCAGTATACTTATAGCTATAACAAGTGTATAAGAAGCTAGAGGACCACAAAACATTTCATGATCATGCTAAAAAGGATTTTGGTGGGATCATGCACATAACCCTATTGAGGTGAAATTTGCCAAAACGGGTGCATTGTGGGATTGACTCAATACACCCTCTGCCGGTTACCGCAAACAAACCATATTCAGTAAGAACAAATACTATAGTGGAATATATCAGTTTTCTTTCTCAGCACTAACACACATACAAATGGCCATGTATTGTTTATGCTAACAGTAACATATAAATCATCTAAAACTGTATTCTGGGTTTATGGTCTCGGTAATGCACAAACTATTATTAAAATCTTAAGTTTTTCTTTTGAACAGCATGCACCAGGTACGTACATACGGACAGTTACATTTCACATATCACAAAATATTATCTCTGATGGGATCATGATCTTAGTAAAAGCACCAAAAAATCGAAACAAAGTGTTCTTTTTAATAACACTCATACAAAGAATATTAGGTGTTTCTCCTAAGTTTCTTAATCAGTACTTATCTGGTTTGTGTGTGTGTGTGTGTGAACGTTCCAGGCATACATTGTGGGCGTATTTGCAAGTATAACGCTACATTGTGGGCGTAATTTGCATAGTGGGGTACCCCCACTATGAAGTGTTTTAAAACAGTCTAAAATGATATTGTTAGTGTAAAAATATTTTAAAAATACTCCCTCAATGATTTTGTTGCATGTTTTTGTGTGTTGTGTGTTAATGTTAAGTGACCCTACCACCAGAGACACACACACACACTATTGCAATGACCCATACTCCCACAATGCATTATTATACTTATAGTCACACTCCCACAATGCATCGTTACACGTTTTTCTACCCCCACAATGCACAACCACAAATACCCTAAAACAACGAAGGAAAACCCCGGAGGAAAGCTGATTCAATGATTTCTACATATATTTTACCGTTACTTATGTAACATGTCCAAGAAATTATGAGCCAGAGTAGTAAATGTTGCACTAGAAACGACGAAACTATACACTAAGAAATCTCAATTCTACGGGGCCCCGGCTCCGTATCAATTCTTCTCACTTTGTGTATTGTTTTGGACTCTTAAAACGTATTAAGAGTCACGTTTTAAGTTTAAAATTCATCTAAATATGTTAATGTGTTCTAGAAAATAGATGTGAAAAGTGATGGTGTTTCCGTATTTTTTTGCGATCGCGGCTCTGAAAACGCAATGGGATTATTTTGTGTTGATTGCTATGAGACCTCCATAATTGCCGTAATAGGGTTGCGCAGGCATGTGGAATGTTTTCGGAGGGGTATTTGGTGCCAAGGGGTGGCGGTCATGAATATACTCATACTAAGGCGAACATAAACATTAAATAGGCAAAATCTCGTGTTTATATCATGTAGAATATCTCATCTGTTTAAAGGCAAGAAAAAAAAAACGTTTGTCCCAGTCTTCCGCTCGAATAGGTGTAAAAAAATCGTTTACCATATTTCTTTTTTAAAGGTTTTTTAAAGAGATTTTTTTCAGAACTGGTCAAGAAAAAAGAGCAATTATGGCAATTTTGGCAACGTTGACCATATGGAACTCTTGCTCCAATGCCAATATCTAACAACAACATTATTTTTTACATAATTCTCTACTTAAAATCCATTTTTTCCAGATTTTCAAAGTATAATCGCAGAATAGAATCCATCATTTTCTGAGTACCAAACAATGATTAAATTTATAATCCTATAATTAAGAATGTAAATATCAACTACACAAAACCAAAACTCAAATTTCAGCACTGTAACTCAATAATTTAAAATTTAAAAATGATTCATTCATGATTAAACCTGCAATTCCTTTTAAAGGATTTTTTTAACCTTTGTATTAATATGAACTATAGGCGGTCCCCGGGTTTCGCGATCACCTGGGTTTCGCGATCACCTGGCTTGAATGACCCGGTGTAAAGAAACTGAGTGTCCCCCACGAGACAGTGCCCTAGCTACCATAGCAACATGTACGGAATAAACCATGTCCTTGTAGACGAGGCTATTTGGGTACAGTGCTGAAACAAATGATGTACATCACTCAATGGAGAACACAATAGACGGATCATGGGTGGTATGACTCTCAGTCATACGGGCACTGGAATACATTAAATGACACGTACCGGCATCCGCAATCGACCCCACCAAGTTTCATGTCCATACACATGTCCATACACCAACGTTTACCAAATTTGACCTCATTTGACTATGAATAACCCCTGATGACCTTTGATCCACTAACCAATACAAACTCGGTCTTCGGACGGTCAAGGGGCACCCACTTACGAAGTTTCAGGGACGTGCGACCCTTAGTCTCCGAGAAATAGACGCGGGTGTCAGACAGACAGACACATAGACGACCAGACCAACCGGTATAAATATATAGACTAGGCGGTCCCCGGGTTTTCGCGAGCACCTGGGTTTTCTCGATCCACCTGTCTTGAATTCCCTGCTGCTTTGTGTATATTTGACCTTGAATGAATCCCTGATGACTTGTCGTGATGCTAAAACATTTTTGGCAATCACCAAGGCTCAACAATCGACCCGACCACCAAGTTTCATCGGATACACCAATGTTTACCCGGAATGACCCAAAGTCCCATTGTGGTGCCTGTAAAACAATTTTCTGCATCAACATTCGACCCAGCCCCACCCCAAGTTTTCTTGCATACATACACCAACTTTAACCCCATTTGACCTGAATTTGGACCCTTGAATGACCCCTGGATTACTCCTTTGATCCACTAACCAATACCAATTCGGTTCCTTTGGAAAGTCACAGGCACTCAACCCACCAAGTTTCAGGAGTGTGCGCCCTCGGTCTCCGAGGGTTGCACACTCTCCTAGAAAATAGACCGGTCAAACATACCACCCGCAACAGACCACCTCCTTCCATACCCAGTTACCCCACTGACCGGGTTCGTCTGACCTTGAATGCACGGTTCCTCTGTTGACCGTGTCGTGACCTTACATTTCGGCCTCAACATCAACCCCACCCTCCAAGTTTCATGTCTATACACCACGTTTACCGTTACCCATTCTGACTTGATTACCCTAAGTAACCTTGTCGTGGACCTTTTAAAATTTTCGACAACAATCACCCCGCCCTCCAATTTCATGTCTATACCCACACGTTTACACCCGATTGACCTCCTTTGCTTGATGACCCCTAATGAACCTTGTCGTGACTTTTATAATTGTCGGCCATCAACAATCGAACCCCGCCCACCAATTTTTGTCTGGATACACCAACATTTCCCCTATTTTTAACCTCCTTTGACCTTGAATTGACCCTGATGAACCTTGTCCCTAACCAATACAAACTTGGTTTTTGAAGCACGGTCACGGTGCACCCGCCCACCCCCAAGTTTCAGGAACGTGCGACCCGCGGTCTCCGAGGAAACACCGTTTAACCCTCCTTTAACCTTAGAAATGACCCAATGACCTTGTCGTGACCCTTAAAATTTTTCGGCATCCACAATCGACCCCACCCACCAACAGACATACAGACACACTGACATTGGTCTAATGTCCTTCAGCAGAATGCTTTAAACCTAATCTAGAAGTCAAACATATATTCCATGAGCCGAGCAAATTTTCGGTATCCTGAAAGGGGACAAAACGACACTTATTATGCAGCATCAGTATACCATGGCCTACACAAAAATGCATGATAACATTTCTGGAATGGTAGCTATAACCAGGTAGGGGACAATTAAGGATTATACAGTGGTCAAAATATTAAAATGATCAGGTCATGTTGAAAGGTATGTCACATCATTTGTTCAACCATGAGGATTCTAAAAAGGTATAGTTTGTACTCTCTACAACCCAAAGTTTTTGGAGTTAAGGTTAAAAACAGCAAAAACAGGTCAAAAGGTTAAAGTTGCACCAATTTGGATGCAAAATGGTGCAAGTGTTTGGTGGATGTCATAGGATTCAAATAAGGAATAGTTTTGAGTGTCTCAAATGCTTATAGTTACCAAAGTAGTGGCACAAGGTCAAGCCCTATTGAATACAATGGACATAGACGGACAAAATAGGCGGACAAGATAGCTCAATCAGTAAGGCGCTCGACTCCAGTTCATTGTGCTTATCCATGCGTATAAAGCGTGCCGTTTTTAGCCTATAACTCCAAAACTTTAGGCTGTATAGTTAGTAAAACTATACCTTTTTGAAATTCTTATAATCAGACAAATAATGTGGTATACTTTTCAACACTTTTAAACCTTGGTTACCCCCTACCTGACTATAGCTACCATTCCATGTGCTATCATGCATTTTTGTGTAGGCCATGGTATACTGATGCTGCATAATAAGTGTCGATTTGTCCTCTTTCAGGATAACAATTTGACTATGGACTAATACTGCTTTACAAAAACATCTAGAAATATTCATTAGACATCATCAGTATGACACCAAAGTTGAAATCATGACACCGCAACTAACACAATGCATGTTATGGTTAGGACATCCTAACAAATTGGGGAGGGGGTTGCTACAACCATTTAAAATGATTTGTTTTAATTGATATTCATGGACATTTGATGACATTCATTCCTAAATTCTTAGTTATAATTGAATAAATAATGTCATGTTATGATTATGTTAGTTAAATGACACCAACTTAAACATACAAAATTTGTCATGCATAAATCTCGGAATTTTCAGAAAATTGTAGGCCTGAGAATATTGCAAACAGCTAACTTAATGTGTTCATATGCATGTAAAAGTATATTGTGATCATCTTGATGGAAATTAATATGCACAACAAAAATTGGTTTATACTGTGTTTGCTAAGCATTTGACACCAATATTTAAATACAAACTTAATATTTCTCCTAAAAAAAAAAAAATTCTAAAATGTGAAGGATAACTGTAATCACTTAAAGACACCTAGCAGTGATTTGCATGTATGTAACAAGTACAGGTTCCTAACATATCCTACAAAGATAAGAACCAGAAGCAACCTAATAAGGACAGAATCGGAAATTTTAGTCAATTACTGTCCGTGTTCGGACACTTACTACAACACGTAATTGGAATGGGGAAGCGTATTTTGGAACCTGGTTTTCTTCCTTTTCTGTCAATTCGGTCAGTTGGAAAGGTTACTTATGAGATTTCTACAGACCGTATCCTTCACTTTGAGCTATTTCCTTGCAAATTTCAAACTATTTTCAAATAACTGATAGTGTCTTTAAATGTATTTTATTTGATGCATTACAAAAGATACTAGATTATAGCTGGTCAAAGACCACGAAAACCAAGCCGCCGGATAGCTTTAACCCAGCATAAAACAACCCCAGCTTCGAACCTAACCCAGCTTCGCGCAAACTTAGCTACTCGAAACCCCAAAAAAAAAACCCTATCTAATCTGATGACAGATCTGAGCACAGCGAGAGGTAGTGACCTTGACACTAAACGACCTTCGATCTCGAAAATATTTGGGGATCTTGTCATAAGGATTATAAATTTCTTCCATAGTAGATTTGAAAAATTTGCCTACCCTCTTAATGACGTTTGGCTCAAAATATTTAACATATAGGATGTCATACGGATCATTTCAGGTAAATTTTAGCCAATTGGAGCATTTGAAAATTGATCGTGACTATCTTAATCAGACCTTTGTCTCCAAAATATTTCAAATATGTTTAGAATATACTAAAAATCATTTAAGTTAAAATTTCAAGCTTCAATAGGAGCATTTTGGAAAATTTCGAACCTTATTCGACATCCTAATAATGACCTTTGATCTCGAAAATATTTCAACATCTTTTAGGATTGTATAAGGATCATTTCAGTTTAATTCGCTCAATCGAGGAGGAATTTTGAAAAAAATGACCTTTGACTCTAAGAACTTTGATCTCGAAAATATTTCAACATGTTTAGGATTGTTCATAGGATAATGCAGCTAAAATTTTTCAGTCAATCGGAGCATTTTGAAAGTTTGACCTTGACCCTTTGAATTGACCTCCATTAACTTGTATGGAATTATAAAACATGACCAGTACAAGTAGCATCAATCTACCAATCAGAAGACCTATGATCCGTATTTGTCTTTTCATTTTATCATTTATTTTTTTTACAATTAATAACGAGTGGTATCATCTATTTTAACCATGCTACGACTACAAAATCAACTTTAATACTTCTTTTTGTTCTTATTTCGTACTTTTTTTCTTGAAGTAAGGATGAATCATGTTGTATTAGATTGTTGTAGACTAGCTATGCCATACATAAGCCATCTAAAGTGAAAAACCTCCCGGGAAATGTAACGCCACTGAAGTACGAATTTTTGCCATTCATCAATCGAGATAAAAGATTTATTTGTTTTTTGACGTGTTTTTCCGGACTCGCCAGAAAATAATAGTTTAAATGCGGTTCAAAAAAACCAAGGGTGACGTGACCGCGAAGGAATGAAAGGGAGCGCTGCAATTAAAATATATATCCCCCTACACTAAAGTACAGGACTCTATGTATTATAGGTGAAGCAGGAGTTGGGACTCTTACATACCCGTTACGGTTTAGAAAACCAATTCCTAATAGTCCCCTATATCGATGTTAATCCTATGGTAGTAGATTAACCTTCTTCGAAATGAAGGAAGGCTTTACCAGCTAAAGAAAATCTGGGTTTGAAGACCAAGGTTATAGTCTAGCAGATTTGCATGGTTCCCATGCACCCCCTTAAAACTTAAAATTCTACCAGGATTTTAGAATATGTTACGACACTCTAGTAAAGAATTTTGATGTACCCAGAAATCCAATGATGTGCCCTGGGTCCGTTTGGGCGCCATCTTGGATTAAGAGGGATTAATCGTACACAAGTGGTTCAATTAGTTAAAAAAAAGTATCTCAAATGATTCGTCTCATGACAAAGAATCAGAAAATATAAAAAAAATAAAAAGTTTGGTATATCTGTGATGTTCAGTTTACAGAGATATTGGTGAAAATGTTATAAAGGTCATGTAACTTTTAACACAAAGTTCTATCTCAAAATCAATAATATTAAAAATGCATGGATCTTGGCAAAATTTGTATCAAATTGAGCTATGAGCATGAGCAACTCCAGAAAAGGATAGTTGAGAACTATCAAGGATGTTAGTTAGGGGTTAAACATTTAGGGGTTTGGTAAAAGTTACCTTTTCTCCAAATTTATTTGTTTTGTATGGGGAGGTATGGGACATAGGACTATCCTCTCTTTCCCTAACCGATAGAAACCAAAATGAAAGATCTGAAATCATGGAAACTTTACATTTCCAGATTGCCAGCATACCAAACATTGACACCCACTTTGTCAAGATTGAAGCATTATGAAAAATTTGGCCCCTGGACAATGACCAATCAAAAAGTCAATGACCTTATTCATATTTTCAGCCATATCTCTGTAAACCTGAAACATCACAGAGATTCACCTTTAACTTTTCTTTCTTATGATGAGAGACGAATCATTTGAGAGACTTTCAACTAAATTGACCAACTTTGGTGCGGATTAATCCCTCTTAAATCCAAGGATGGCGCCCAATGGACCGGGGGGACAATATGTGATCTTGGTAACATCAAATCTTGGAAGTAGATGTCGTAGCGATCCTAAAACTCCTGTTAGAATTTAGTTTAAAGGGGGGGCAAGGGAACCCATAAATTTGAGACTATAGTGCCTTCATACTGGCGTTTAAGCACAGGGAGAGCGAGGCGACGAAGCGAGCGAAAACCGAACCCCCCTTACCCGATTTTGCACAAAAATGCCCCCTATCTCAGCCCCAGGGGGGACTGAAACACTATCGGTGGCACCGAATGAAAGCATGATTCAGGGTCCTCAGGACAATTCTTGGTTTATTGCTCTTGAATTGCGGGAGAGGAAGAAGGATGTTCTAGATTTTGCACAAAAAAAAAAGTAATATTTCTCTTCAAATCACTTAAACCCAAATCTGTGTACACCCTATATGAGGGATGGTCAGTGGTCCTCTGGATTGAATTTGGCTTAAATTGGCTAGCGTTTAGCACTAGAAGCTTGTAAGTTTCAGCGACGGACGTGTTGCCAGAAAAGAGAAGAAACAGACCAAAACTAGACAGAGAATTGCCTTTGAAAAGGAAGTGTATATCATGCGGAAATGTATCTCATGTTGTTTGAAAAATGCATTTGAAGATTAATGTACCCCAAATTGTTTTACTCGCCATATAACGGGATTTGTTAACATATGTCCATTGAATATTTATTACTTCATCAAGATTCTGAACTAGATTTGGAAACAGATCATTCAACACAGTGAGGTAGGTAGTGATCTTGACTTAAACGCTTTGATTCGAAAATATTTTAGACATATTTGAATGTCATAAGGATATTTCAGTCAAATGTCAGATCAATCGGAGAATTTTGGAATGTGACCTTTGAACTTTAAACCTTGATCTCGAAATATTTTCAGCATATTTAGAATGTCATTAAGGACATTTCAGTTCAAATTTCAGCTCGATGATGCGGCATTAGAAAATTGGAATTTGACCTCGTTATGACCTTTGACCCTCGGAAATATTTTCAAATGTTAGAAGGTCAAATGATCATTTCTGTCATCAAATTTCGCTCAATTGGAGGCAGTTTGGAAAATTGGACCTTTGGAGCCCCTTAATTAGACCTTTGACATCGAAAATATTCAATCAACATGTTTAGAATGTCACGTAAACTTTCAGCTTAATCGGAGCCTTTTTTAAAATTTGGACCTGTGCTCTTGACTGCCCTCAAAAATATTTTCACCATGTTTTTAGCATGTCAAAGGATCATTTCAGTAAAATTTCAGCTCCCAATTTGATATTTTAAAAATTTGAACCTTTGACCCTGAATGACCTCCATTTCCTTGTATGGCATTTAACATACATCTGTGCAAAGTAGCATCAAAGGTAGTACCGTGATATTTGCAGATATGATTTTTTAAGATATTCTTAAACTCGGAGGAAATGCCGAATGACATTTAATCGTTTCATTTCTTGAAGTAACTTTGACCGGGGGTTCAAAAGTACACAACACATGATTCACGTGTTCTACTATGTAATCTGTAAAAGAGTTCTGGTAGCCGGTGGTAGCATTTTGGTGAAATAAGGTTTATTGACCCTTCGGGACCCCAAATGACCGTTGATCAAAAATTAATTAGTAATTTTGTAGGGGGTGTCAAACTACACCACATAATGGGTCACATGACAACAATGACTTCTGTAGGAGAAGTAGCGTTTGACGTTTTGAACCAGAAGAAGAAGAACGAGAAGAAGACGACGACGACGACAGTCGGGAATGTTGTAATGGCTGTTTTGTTTGTTTGTGACCGGAGCTATCATAAACCGTAAATGTGTTAACCATTCAGCGCTATTCGAAATGATGTGCCAATGAATGAATGCTTAGAAAGCAATACTTTATGTTCACGCCTTGGTACACACATCTCTTGTGAATGGGGGTATGGTCGTGCCAGTTTAGTCAATAATCCTTTGATTGTAAAGGCAATTGAAAGACGACTAACAGCTCGAAAGAGTTACAAGGGAACGATCCGAATACTACGTAAACCCCTAAAAGAAACACAGTAAATCTATGATTTAAAGTAAGGTTCCCCATGTCACGGCAATTCCATAAACCAATCCCCTCACGGCTAAGAGAAGTCGCGCAAACAGATCTATATATCAATGTGATCGGACTAATAGTGTCTTTAATCTTTCTTCGAAGTAATGCGAGCTACTGTTTGACATAGAACTCATCGTCTTACAGACCCAAAGGCTCAAAAATGGGGTCAGGGTAACCATTCCAAGCATACGAATACGAACCCCCCCTACCTCTATTTTGTACCAAATTTCCCCCTACTCTGCTCAGATGCCCTTGATCAACTTTCTGTGTACAAGCCATGTGGGCGATAGATTGGGGGTCCTTGTGGCGCAATCTGGCGTTTCTAACTCTTGAATTGCAGGAGAAGTAGGTTTTCTCGATTTTGGGACAAAAAAAGTATATTTCTCTTGACATGACCTTGAACCCAAATCTGTGTGTACATGCATGAGGGGCCCTGGTTAGGGGTTCTGACCCAATTTTCGACTCATCGGAAAAACCGTTCGGCACTAGAAGCATTTTAAAGGCAAGGTACAAACACAAAGACTAGATATAGCTGGGGTTAAAAGACCACGAAACCAGCCGCGGATAGCTCAAACCAAGCCTAAAACTAACCCAGGTTCGAAACCTAGCCCCAGCTTCGAAAACTAGCTAGCTTCGAAACCCAACATATAGATCTGGAGACAGTCTGAGCACAGTCCGAGGTTAGTGACCTTTTGACTCTCTAAATGACCTTCCGATCTCGAAATATTTAAAACAGATTGGATTTATAAGATCATCGTAGCATTTGAAAAAATTTGACTTGGACCTCTTAATGGACGTTTGTTCTCAAAAATAGTTGAAACATGATTAGGCTTGTATAAGATCCATTTCAGTCTAAATATCAGCTCAATCGGATGAATTTTGGTCAAAAAAAATTGGACCTTGACCTTTCGTAATGACGTTGATCTCAAAAATTATGTTCAAAGGTTGAGGATTGTGTCATAATTCATTTCAGCAAATTCAGCTCCAATTGGAGGCATTTTGAAAAATTTGATCTTTGACTCCTTAATGACCTTTGATCGCCAACAAGTTCAAGTATGTTTAGAATATCATATAGATCATTTCAGTTAAATTTTCAGCTCAATTGGCAGCATTTTGGAAAATTGACCTTCGACCCCTAATGACCTTGATCTCGAAAAATATTTCAACATCTTTAGGATGGGCATAAGATCATTTCAGTTAATTTCAGCTCACAATCGGATGATTTTCAAAAAAAAAAAATGACCTTGGACCTCTTAATGACCTTTGATCTCGAAAATTTCAACATGTTTAGGATGTCATAAGGAATTCCCGCAAAAATTTCGCGCAATCGGAGCAGTTGTGACAGTTGGGACCCTTTGACCTTGAATGACCTCAATTAACTTGTATGGAATTTATACATGCACCAGTACAAGTAGCACAATCTACCAATAAGAAGACCTATGTCCGTATGGTCCTTTTCTTTTCTTCATTTTTATTTTTTTAAAATAATAAAGAGTGGTATCTATTATAACCATGCTTACGCTACAATCAACTGTTAATATTCTTTTTGTTTATTCGCATTTTACTTGACTAAGGAGAAAAAAAACATAGACCCGCCATACATAAGCCATCTAAATTGAACCTTCGCACGAGGAAATGTAACGCACTGAGTACGATTTGTTTTTGCATTCATCAATAGAGTAGAAACGCTTTTATTTTGTTTTTTGACGGATTTGCCGGATCGCCAACATAATATTTAAAGCGGTTTCAAAAACAACCCAAGGTGACTTGACCGGAAGGAAGTGAAAGGGAGGCGACGTGCAATTGAAATATAAATCCCCCTACACTAAAGGTACAGGACTATATGTATAGGGGAAGGGAGTGTGACTTAATACTTGTACGTTTAGAAACCAATTCCTAATATCTTCTATATCGATGTGATCTCATGTAAGTAGATTTAACCTTTCTTCGAAATGAATGTAGGCTTTACCAGCTAAAGAATTCTGGCTCTTGCAGCCCCAAGGTTAGGTGCATTCATACTGGTGTAAGACAGGGGCGAGCGAGGCGACGAAGCAGAAAGCGGAAACCGAACCCCCCTTACCGATTTTGCACAAATGCCCCCTATCTCTGCCCAGGGGACCTTGAAACACTATCTGGGTACACCAATATGATTGAGCATATGGGATTCAGGGGTCCTAGGAACCAATTTTGGTCGTTTTATAGCTCTGAAATTGCGGGAGAAAGAAAGAAGGATTTTCTAGATTTTTGCACAAAAAAAATTAATATTTCTCTGCAAATTCATTGAACCCACACTATGGTTACACCCTATTTGAGGGCTTGGTCATTGGTCCTATGGATTGAATTGGCTTAATTGGCCCAAGCGTTTAGCACCAGAAGCATTTTAAGCTTTCAGCGACGGGGAGTGTTGCAGAAGAAGAAGTAGAAACAGACCAAATACACTAACCAGCCGTGCTACGCACACGGCTGGTTTTAAAGAAGAAGCGAAGAAGAACTAGAGACTTTTGGCTCACGAGCACGAACCTTAGTCGTGGAACTTTTGGACATTTGGTAATTTGACCTTTGCACCCTTACCCATTGGTCACATAACAGGGCGTCACTGTAGACTTTTATTCAGCTTTCCTTAATCCCTACAAGTTGGTATACATGGTATTTGTGCAATATGGCAATTTGATATTTCGGCCCATATTTTGACCTTGACCCCTAAACGATGGGTCACAGAGGGGGTCCCTTGGACTTCTTTTCATAATTATGATGCCCTCCCGATGGAATCATTCGCTTAGTCCCAATTCCGCTTCTTTCAGCGGTGACCTAGAGTGACCCCTTTGACCTTTGGACCCCCATATTTGGGAGTAGGATCTAAGAGCTTTATCCAGTCGGTTCTTGTGACAAATGTGAATTTATACCTAATTGGTTATGGGTGATAGTGTTTTTGCATATTAATTCGGCTCATTTGCATATTTAAAATTGACTTTTAAATTTTTTTCCCAATAATTTTGTTATATGGATTTGTCTCAAATTATCCGCAACTTTTGCACAGACATCACCCATCCAGGTTTATCGTTTTTGAGATATAGATTTCTGCATATAATAGAAGGGCCTCCATTTGATGTTAATGAACTCCGATCGTTTTTTTATCTGTGACACCTATATGAAAGATGGTCCAAGGATTCTTGTGAACAAATTTGGAACTTAGCTTGTTTTCTGTAGGACAAGTAGGCTTTTAAAGATTTTACAAATGGCCGGTACTTCCGGTTTACGTGCCCTTTGACCCCAATATGAGTACAACCTATAGAAGCTTGGTGGGTCGTGATTCTTCGACCAACTTTGGTTGATATGGGGTAACCGTTTGGTACTAGTAGTAATTTTACGAGCTTGGCACGACGAATCAAGAAGAAGAAATCAGAAGAAGAATCAGAAGAAGAAAAAGAATGAAAAATGCCTGGACTACAGGCTAGTCGTTGACACGGAGAAGGAGACTAGACATCGATTGTGCTTTAGAAAGGCACGCGTATATAATGCGGTGACTACTTGCACTGCCATGTGACCTTTGACCCCACAAAATTATGTACACAAGGGTTGGGTCAGCACTTCTTCTAACCAAGTCTAAAGTCTAGTGATTATAGCAATTCATATCTGGTGTGAGGTCTTACAATATTTTCAAAGAATTTTGCCCCTTTATCGGCCAAGGTGACCTTGACCCAACCCAAATCTGTGAAAAACCCATATGGGCCTTAGGTCAGAGGTTCTTCTGACAGGTAGTAGTTATAGCAATTGATTTGTGGCAGAAAGAAGAAACAGCCAAAAACGGAGGGTAGTATAAGAGCGACTGACCTGTCATGACCCCTACGTGACCTTTGCCCCCAATCTGTAAACACCTTCATATGGGCCTTTGGTCAACGGTTTTCTGACCAAGTCTACTGATTATAGCAATTGATTTAAACAGCATAAACAGCAAAAAAGGAGGGGAGAGGATCTGAACTCTAAATGACCCTGTGTGACCTTGACCCCAATCTGTAACCACCTGTGTGGCACTTTGGGACAGGGGTATTCTGAAAGACAGGTCTGGGTCAAGATACGCGTTAACGTGTAACACTAGTAGCATTTTGAAAATTAAGGGGATTAGGAGAGACTGCCCCCTTTTTGGCCCCTAAAGGACTTTGGAGTCAAAATCTGTGAACAAGTCACATGACCAGGAGCATCTGGCAATAACTGTGACCGAATGGCATAGATAAGCACATGCGAACTGGGGAGAAGTAGGGAAAAGGGTGTTACCGCGACAAATGACCCGCTGTTGACCCTACGTGACACCTATGGTCAAACTGTGAACACCCTCTATGAAACCGTGGGTCGGTGGTTCTTGTGACCGATTTCTCGATGCTTCTGACCAAGCGTCTGAAACTAGTAGCACTTTGAAGCAAGGTACAAACAGAAAGAGAAATAAAGAAGAAATCGAGAGAATGCAGTATATCATGCGGAAGCACCGGGCATGATATAAAAGATAAGAGGGCAACCTGGAAACGACATATATCATATCCGGCTGCTCCTCATGATAAATAATACACTAACCGCCGGCTACGCACGACGGCTTTTTAATAATAAAAATGATGTGTATTTTTAAAGCGAGACATATCCACGTAAAACTGCTCAAGGCGCTGTGCAATTGCGGCAGCCATGAAGGCGTCTCACACATCAGTAGACCATAAGACCAGAACAGATTGATGCGAAGAGCTCCTATTTAAAGCAGTAACGCGTAGTACCGCGATAACAACTGCTGAACGAGTATGGATCGAGAAACCAAATTCATATCAAGCCCCCGAGAACGAGCCCCTACCGGGATTGAACACGAGACACTCATTGGTGAGGCGAGGTAAGAATACGCTTACGCCAAACCAAACCATCCCCAGATAGGACAGAAATTTAGATGCACAAAAATCAAAACAAGTATGCTACCTTTTTTAACACTTAATGAACCAAGCAAAAACTTCGTTAGTGCCAGGGGGGGGGGTTCCTATAGGGACCCAGCCACCAGATAACCACTTTCCATGGGAGTTTGATTATAACACTAACACCCCGTAATTGGGGGTCACGTAAGAACCACATACAACAATAAAAAGAAAATCAAGAATTTTGACCTATGACCTATGGCCATTGAAATTTTCCCTCTCCGAACAAGAGGGTTCGCACATTTAAATCCTCAGCAACTCCAATAATAAGGTTTTGAACCAAAATAATTCATATATCTACTCTAGAATAACCAATTAAGATAATCATTGCAAATATAGCCAAATTTATCCCATCTTGTATTTTGTCTCAGAAACTGTCAAAATCACCTTAGTTTCCCATAGACTTACACAGTTAAGAGCAGGTCATGCCAAAATTAAAATTGATGTTATCAGCATATAAAGGTGTTTGATTAAGTATGTATTAATTATTCATAATTGCCTTCTAAGGCACATATTAAGCAAATAAATCCCAGATTTAATTACTTTTAATTTTTTAATTATTAAAATATCTTGAATTTTTTTTTTTTTTGTATTCCACTTCCGTTAGTCCCAAGGGGGGGGGGGTCCTAGGGACCCCACCTAATTATTCTAATGAACCCGTGGGCGATTTTAATTTTTTTAGTATCAGGAGAAGCGTATTCATAAAACAGTCAATTAGCAAAAAACTCCTTTAAAAATATTGATTGCGTAACCGAGAAATCGCAAAAAAAATCAAATGTTGGGACTCCTGGACCCCCCCCCCCCCCCCACCATATGGGTACTTAAAGACACTATCAATGATTTTATAATAAGAAAATCGAAAAATCATCAAAAATCAGATTTTTGAATGTTTGTAACCAGTATAGGTATCCTAACACACCCTGCAAATGATAGGACCAAAAGCAACCTAATAAGGGCAAAACCGGAAATTTTAGTCATTACTGTCCGTGTCGGACACTTACTACAACACTTAATTGAATGGAGATCCGTATCTTGGAAAATGCCGTGTGCTTCCTTTTCTGTTAATTCTTCAGTTTGAAGAGGTAACTTATGAGATTTTAGAGACTTATTCTTCACTTTTAACTAATTTCAAATATTTTCACTCTTTCGATAAATCACTGATAGTGTCCTTTAGTTTTAATGTGGTCAGATATTAGCACCATAATAAAAAAGGGAATTTGTAGTTTCGCTCATCTCCCACAGCGAAAAAAAAACTTTGTTTCCGTTGCGTTCAATATAATTCACAAAAATAAAACACAAATGCACTACGCAATTAAACAGAATTTGCAATAGACCTTTTTCTACGAACATTTTTAAATGTTAAAACGAATGCTTCTTTTTTCACGACACCTTAAAGTTCCAGTTATTTTTTGCTCAAATTCTCATGAAAAATGTCGTAATAATGAATTTTATTTAAATTACAACATTTAGCCTACAACTTGTCCTCTTTAATAGTCTCTCTTAGTTATTAATTAGACATAAATGGTGATCATTTCCTTTATATAATAATGGACGGGCTCAGCCGAGTCCATTATTTTAGTTTTTTTCCGCCGCTGATATTATAGAAAAACCCATAAATAATACTACTGCAAACCAGTTATTTCTATTCTGTTACCGAAAACAGCTTGATATAACGAGAAAATGCATTCGCGACCCATTATTGCAGAATTGGCCGTAAACTGACCAATCAGAATGTAGCATTTTCATATGGCAGGCAGAGGTAAAAGAATAACAATAATGACAATGCTGTGAAATTTTAGCAATAATAAAAACAAATATTTAAACCTTTTGTTGTCTAGTATCATATTATTATGTAGCAGTAACTTTGAAAAAGAGGCCTTGTAGATTTGATGTGATGGTGCTGAGAAAGGAAACTCTGTTTTAATGTAACCTATTAGACTCGTATTATTTGTTTAAGTTACTGACTTAGAGAAAGTTTCAAGACAATCTATGTATGTCTGTGTTAGATGTAACTAAATTTATGTGCTGAGAAAGAAATCTCAGGTTTTTAAAAACATGTTCTTACTGAAATCAACGCATATAGGATGTATTTCACGATATATTTATATAAGACCTTATTAGCTTTAACTTTGGGAAAGAAAGCTATAATACATATCCACATACATGCGTCATGCGTGGTGGCTGAGAAGAAAACTATAGGTTATAATACCAATTAGGTTTTTAGTGATCATTAATTCGGGGAACACAGTTTCTAGCCTTTATTCTCTAACTTCAAAGAACGCCAGGCATGGACAAAATATGTTCATGTATAGTGCTGCTTGGAAAGAAAATTAAGGTTTGTGCAACCTATTATCTATTTTTACTGAGATCATACACTGAATACATTAGTTTTAACAATATATATACAAATGCGCAGCAGAAATTATTTTAAACAACTTGGGTTGTTTAATACCAGGCTTAAGAAGTGTTTCAAAGTCTTTTTAACAAACCGGTTAGGTGACTTGTCGTTTGGTCTAATCCCAATTGGTCTAATGGTCATTTTGCCTAACTCCAACACTGCAAAACTAAAATTTACACCGCCAGTGTTATAGGAGGACCACACGCGACAAGAGGGTGTCAAAATTCACACCTTTGGTGTTAGTTTAACACCCCTTGTGGTGTTTTAGCATTATTTGGTGTTTAAAATAACACAATAGGGTGTTAAAATAACACCAAAGGTGTTGAATTTTTGACACCCTCCTTGGTGGTCCTCCTAGAACACCGGTGTTAATTTTAACACCCTAGTTTTTGCAGTGAATTCGTCTAATACCATTTAGTCTAATGGCCCCATTTAGGCTAATTAAATACACATTATTCTACCCAATAGTCTATATGTCATAACAAATCGGTCTAATGCCAATTGGTCTAATACACAACAGGTCCAACTTCTATATGGTCTAATATCCAACTGGTCTAATATCCATTTGGTCTAATATCCATTTGGTCTAATATCCATTTGGTCTAATATCCATTTGGTCTAATATCCATTTGGTCTAATATCCAACTGGTCTAATATCCATTTGGTCTAATATCCATTTGGTCTAATATCCATTTGGTCTAATATCCAACTGGTCTAATATCCATTTGGTCTAATATCCATTTGGTCTAATATCCATTTGGTCTAATATCCATTTGGTCTAATATCCTAATTTGGTCAAATTATGTCTATCTGGTCTAATATCCATTTGGTCTAATATTTAAATCAATGTTTAAAATCAATTACTTTGGGTTTAATATCCAAATGGATATTAGACCAAATGGGTAATATTAGCCCAAGTGGATATTAGACCAGGTGACCATTAGACCAAGTGGATATTAGACCAAGTGGATATTAGACCAAATGGACCATAGACCAATTGGGTATTAGACAAAATGTGATATAGATCAAATGGATATTAGATGGGAATTAGCCAAATGGTAGTAGACTAAATGGGCATTAGACTAGACAGGCATTAGACCAAATGGATATAGACATTCTGGTTGTTAGATAAATTGTTAGACTAAATTTAATGGTTATTAGACAAATTGATGGGTTTAGACGAATTGAAGTTAGACCAAACGGGATTATACCAAATGGCAATAAACCGTTGGTTTAGCCTGGTACGTAAACAACATAACTTGCTTTAAATATTTTGCTGTGTGTGCTGTAACCTTAACACTTAACTGCATAAGGGGTTTGCACTTCCGTTAGTGCATAACGGGGGGGGGGGGGTCCTAGGGACCCCCCTAATATAACCACTTTGCTAAAGGATTTTTTACATGAAATCCACCACATGTTAGAAGGCTTCAAAGACATCAACAATAAAAAAATAAAAACTGAAGAAAGTTGTTCAGTAAGAAAATTAGGGGAAAAACATTGATTTTAATTTTGCGTCAAAATGTGCGAAAAAGACACTAATTCGTTTCTGCATTTTCTACGGCACTGATTCACCTAGACGTTTGCTGATTGCTTTAATTGGTAAAGGATGAACTATATTTAACATATTAAGCACAAATAGAAATACCTCGTGCCATTTTATATTTTTTAGATTTACTTGTATAATTTACCATAGGTTCCTACAGTAAACCGCTATACGATGTATATAAAATATTATGACGCCATTAGCCTACTATACTTTCCAAGATTGTTTTTATTAATTATTTACTTTGTTTATGTCACTAGGTGTATGCATTATGAAAATCAGAATCACAGTAACTCTATTAAGATTTTTAATTTTTGTCATGGGCCCTTCCGTTAGTGCATAAGGGGGGGGGGGCTCCTAGGGACCCATGCTAATTAACGCAAAAACGACGCGATGGATTTGAATTTTTTTGCACCAATGCAAGCACAACTAAAAGTTTGACAAACACAAAAAATATAAACCAAATATATTGCAGCGTTAAAAAACTCCGGCCGAAAAACAAAAAATGGGTCCCTAGGACCCCCCTTATGCAGTTAAGTGTTAAAGAAACAAAACCTCATGATCTGAAGATGTTATGTGTGCTGTAACACTATAAAAGAGAATCACATAAAAACTGAAGAGAAATAACATAAGCTTCTACACGTATGCCGTAATTCTAGGTTTATTAAAGAGACATGAGGAGATTTCCAGACAGAAGCGCCCCAATTTTTTTCGAACCTAGGTTTTTTCACATATTTGGAATGCTTACCAATGTATTAGATCGCACCTGAAGTGAATAAGCCAAATACGCCGTCTTTATATAATAAGATGATGATTTAGTACACTGTTAAAAATAAACTTGTAAAAAAACAGGCATTTGACTGGCAGCTGGGACTCACTAATACATGCAGAACGTAAAATAAAGACTGGAGCCGTAAATAAAAATACGAAAAACCATTGAAGGGAAAAAACGAAAATAACGATAAAAGGCCGGACCGGTACAAGTAGTAAGACGCGTAAGGTTTTTGACTTGCTTAAACAATATTTAAAGGAATTTAACACGTTATTTACAATACTCTGACCCACCAAATTGTTAACGTTTGGGTAGCTATGGCAATTCATTACAAACGTTGTTTACGTAACCACGTGGTTGCTTAAAAAAAAGTTATATTGCAGGCAAACAAATTTGAGCAAACCAATAGAGAAAAAGCAATGATTAACAAAGGGAAAATGTGAAGAAAATTAAAGAAGAAAGAAATAAAGATTCTAAAAAAGCAGAGCGGGTGGGGGCGTGCACAAAGGGGTGGTGGAAGGGGGAGAAAGGACACATTCGAGGGGAAAAAAGGACGGAAGCAGGAAGAGGATGGCCAAAGTAAGGAAATACAAGTACATACGTTGATTCGGAAACTGCGGCTTTAAGAATTACAAGTCCTAATACTTACCCACTACACTAAATGACTTTACTGATAGCAAATTGCTTAAATCACATATTAAAATATTTAAAAAGATAGGGGAATAGCGAAATAAGATTTTGCATTTTTGAAGGACGTTACTTACGACGGTATTTAACCCATTATAGGCGAAACAATTTTCATAGTTCGTATTCTTACATTAAAAACAAGTAAGTTACAAAAGAACGTAATGTAACGGAAAATATAATAACGGTCAGCGTGTAAATACTACCTTTTTTCAAAATGTGTAGTATTATTTTGTAGCCACTGTTTATTTACATTTTTCTGCTTCCAAATTGTAATTTTATGTTAGATTTAGGTAATAAAGCGTGAAGATTAGTGAATAATTGGGGTTTACCGTCATTTGAAAGGTAAGTCTGGTAAAATTAGGAATATTTTTAACAGTGTAGTTTCTGTCGTGCACGACAGAAAGTCAAAGCATGGTTTTCTATGGGGAACGATTACGATAGCAGACAAGTTCAAATCAAGGTCTGCAGTTTTCTTTTGCACCTGTTTGGCCAATAAACCTTCGAAACGTTCTCGGTAGGTGGTCTACAACCGATCCAGTGAAATTTGAGAGAAATTCGTATCCCCAAAAATCTCCTCCTGTCACTTTAATGTCCATGTTTGCATTGCACATAAAGATGAAAAGTCATTTCACCACAGAGTACCATTATCTTTTGAGGTGGCTTTACTGTCATAATGGATGGGGCATGTAAGGGGGGTCTGGCAGGTAGCCATACAAAGAGTATGGCAGTGCCCATTCATGAAAGCGGACACTACGTGTATATGATATGCCGAACAAATTCCAGTAGTTTTCCAAGTTGCTCCACCACCTTAGCACATACATCAGTTGGCACAAATGGCACAGGACTGGCAGGCACGAACCACTTGTGAAAAAGTCTGGCAGTGGTCATTCATAGCTAAGACCCGGGGCTAAGACTATTGAACATTTCCCAATATGTTTTTTGAGTCCCTTTATGGTCCCCTGACCACACCCACCATTCTTTTTTTCTTAATCAATCAATCTTTATTGACGATCACCAAACATGGTATCAATGCAAACATATACAAAAAATAAAAATAATACACATGCAAGCATTAAAAAACAATCTAACTAATTATCAAAAGTTTACCTTTACGTACATTGCAAAGCATGTATACAAAAATAATAATTATTTTTTTAGAATATCAAAATCTTTATAAATATTATATAGAAGCTCGGAGAAACTGGTGAACACAGAATTTAAAAAATCAAAATCTTTGGCACACATTATAACTTTGCATGGGTGAAAATATCATTATCGGACATGATAGACGTTCTTTTAGGTCTGCAAAAACTTATTACGTGAATTGGCTATCATAAAGGCTGCATATGAAGTGATATTCATGTAAATACATTGAAATTTGTTTCCACCTAGGCATCCAAGTGAAGTGTAGCTTTACAGGTGGATTTGGATTATCACACCAGTACCAAGTATCAAGTACCAAGTAGGCTGGCCACGCCGCGCACCTGCTCTATGAGAGCAACATCAAAACAATAATCGACATGAAAATTGGAATATTGTAAAAGACGTTGTAAACTACTGATGCTAAAAAATGACCTGAAATGACCGTCCATTGCCAAAAATAAAACAAGCACTGAGGTCAATCGAGTCACGAGGACAAGTTTTATGGGTAAATTAAAGTGAGTAATAAGAAAAAGGTCGTTTGGGTTTCCACGCTTATAGCTGCAAAGGTCACCATATGGGAGAGTCAGCCCACGTACGTGCCGTTTATAGAAAAGAATTATATAAAGTACCTCTACATACATTTTTTCGTTAGATTTGCTTCAAAATGTACATAATTTAAAATACACATCTCTTCATCCAATTATTTACCCTGGTATTGAAATTGTGATATCTTTTCCGCGGTATCAAATTTCCGGCATCAACTCAACAAATTGGCATACCTTTCATGCCAATCGCATCATCATAAAACAAAACAAAACAAGCAAATTCAATGAAACCTTTTTAAAATGAATGCTAAAATATAAGACTTTATAAGTCATTCGATCAATTGTTATATTTTGTTTCTTTGTTTGATTCATTCAAGACTGTGTAATCATGGTATAAATGTATTACTGCGCAAAGGAGAAAAATATTACAGGCGACAGGGTTATGCCTAAATATGCTTTTAAAATCACACTTCCATTTTGTGCCCAAGATGGGTGTTATAAACCCAAGCTAATTATCTCATGGTTTTGTTTGTCTGTTTTTCTTTTTAATGAACATACATGCGCATCGATAAGTTAGACAATTCCAAATCAAATTCCGAATTTTATTTTTTTTTTCATGAGTGAGGAATCGTTAAAATGAAATCTTGGGTCCCAAAGAGGCCGCCCATGTATAGTCACTTACAAGTGTTATAATGCTTTATACTGCTTTACATTCTGGCTCCTGGTGAAGAAAACACCTGATATGTTTGTGAAACATTTGTAATCTGGTTACATGCATATCGTGTTTTCCATATTCATTTCAATTTCGTTTATATGCATAATTCATGTAGGCCTATGATATTAAATATTCTTTGTATTGTCACAGTCCGCTACATGCTACTTTATGGTCTGAAATTTCACTAAAATTTGCATGAATACGCTATGATGGACAGGTCCTACACTGCAAATTGTCCTACACTGCAAATTTTGTAGAACACATGACGCGTCGGAACGTGTTCTACATGTGTTCGACAGGTGTTCGGAGAACACTTACAGAACACCTGCAGGACGTGTCTTAGGTGTTCTGGATGTGTTCTGTAGATGTGCAGAACACATAGGCCTACAGAACAAGTAAAACATGTTCTGCAGATGTTCAAAATCTGTTACAATTGAACGCGTTCTGCGAAATTTGCAGTGTACTCCAGCACCATAACATCATCATAATAATGTTAACGTGTTCTACATATTTACATGTTATGTAGCCTGTACTTACATTCCAGTTGATTGTCGGTACCGCTACCACCATGCATAGATTGCCAACTTTCGTCAGGGCTCTGAGCGGCTGATGTCTTCGGGTCGATGTCCCCGCGCCCGTGCTCGTTGAAATCATGCATCGGTGTACAACGCCAAGTTTCCATTTCTTCCTCGAAAATATTTTAGTTTATGTTCTCTCAGTCCTCTTTTAGACATATAAGGACGAAGACAGTTTGGACAATGACACTCCACTACGTCCTGCAACGTAATTTTAAATATTTTTAAAGAACACAATGGACTAAAATGATGTAGAACATAGAACATGATAAGGCCTACACTATTGACTGTAAAATTTAGTATTACGGGCATATTCTGCCACTACAGAAAGAAAACTGCATAATACCGTAAATAAAACGTGATGTATCCTGCAAAAACAAATCAACCCACTGAGTTACAGGCTTATAGGCCTACAATTTACAATGTTCAGGCCGGGGCAGTCATACGACACTGTTAGTGTTATAATATTTTGCCCCCGATCGTCTACGGAAAAGGCCATGGGGTTGCCTCAGTGGGTCTTAGACGAAATTTCGGCATGACCGTAGGCCTACAATATGTCCGACCCAATGTTGTTTTGTCATTATTTTTACTAATTATGAATCATTAGGAATATCAATGTGTTTCACAACCTCATCTAAAACTACATAACTCTCACCTTCTTAGTTTTTTCTTTCTTTACGGAGGCATCACGACTGATTGCAAATTAGTCCCTCCGGGTACACCGTATATGATCCTCTTCTAAAACTTAAGTAAAACCTGTCTTGATTTCACTGTTTAAAACACTGGCGACTGTCAAAATATCTTTTTAGGGCCTACTTCAGTTTACAGTTAATTGTACAAAATTATGTGGATAAAAATTTTCACTCATATAACATCTGGCATCATTGAAAACGGTAACTATGACCTTTTGAGTGGGACCAAGTGAAGTGCAGAGGCAAACGAGGATTTCCTGACAAGCTTGGTCAGCTGAGCTCTATAGCTGGCTACGTTACCGCAATGAGCCTGGATGTTACTGGGTGCCCCACGTCTACTGCAGTGTATACGCATGCGTCATACTCAATTTGAGGCTGCGCCTGGGGTTACGCCAAAAGCCAGTATCCTCGCACCCCGCCAAATTTAACGGTGAATACTTCACAGTATAGAATACGTTGTGATGCATGGATGTAGCTTAGCCTTTTCATCATGAATTCGAATGATACAGATAATACACCAAGATCTGGAAGGCAGCCACTAGTGACCAGAACCTTCCCACGGTACGTTATTTTGTTTTTATCAATGTATAAATTGTAAATGTCATGTTATAAGGAATTATGTATATACGTTCAGTAAGTTCAAGTAACGGTCTTGACCATGAACACGTAACACGTACGTAGCTAAACACATTTGAAATGCGTTGAGCCTTTGTGTTTTAAATGATTTAACATAATATTAATCGTTTTCATGGATTCATCGATCGTCCTTACAAGTCTACTATATATGGCCAATTTTAGTGAACTAATTAAGCACAATTTACTCTGTTTGTGAAAGCCCGTGAAGGAAAAGATAGCCTATCGCCCTATGTTCAGAAAAAGCATGGCCACTTATAACCACTTGGGCTGGTATTCTCAAAGAGAGTCTAACTTTAGATCTGGGTTTAAACCAGAGTCCCGGACCAGAGTTAGTCCTAGAGTGGACCTTTTCCCTTTCAACATACTCTGAAAGTTGAAAATAACGGGTGAGAAAATTCCTCATGTATTGGCCATTCCAGCCCATCATGAGTGGTTTATTAAACCACTGATGAGGCTCCTCCCTTGACGTGACATGACCTCAACAATTTTTGGCACTGAAGTTTCATCCTCCTACCACATGATTAGTGATTTGACCTTGAATGACCCAGCATGACCTTCAAATGACCTTCAAAATTTCGACATTGAATGTTGATCACATTCACCAGGTTTCATTCTCCTACCACATTAGTAATTTGACCTTGAATGACCCTGCATGACCTTGGAATGACCTCCAAAATTTTCGGCACTGAACTATTGACCACACCCAGCAAGTTTCATCCTCCTACCACATATTTAGTGATTTGACCTTGAATGCAGCCCTCGATTTAGGAAAAAAATTCACATGCACCATTTTGATTTTTCCTTGAAAGTTGGCTAAAAAACACAAAATTTTGCATGCACAGGCAAAATTTTCACATGCACTGAGCCAATTTTACAAGCATTTGTGCATGTAAAACCCAGCCTCTAAATCGAGCCCTGCTTGAATGACCCGTCATGACCTTGAAATGACCTTCAAATTTTTGGCACAGAATGTTGACCACAACCACCAACTTTCATCCTCCTACCACATGTTTAGTGATTTGACCTTGGATGACCTCGCATGACCTTGAAATGACCTTCAAAAGTTTTGGCACTGAATGTTGACCACACCTGCCAATTTTCACCCTCCTACCACATTTTAAGTGATTTGACCTTGGATGACCTCACATGACCTTAAAATGACCTTCAAAATTGTTGGCACTGAATGTTGACCACGCCCACCAATTTTCATCCTCCAACCACATGTTTAGTGATTTGACCTTGAATGACCCCGCATGACCTTCGAATGACCTTCAAAAATTTAGGCACTGAGTGTTGACCACACCCACCAAATTTCATCATCCTATAAAGTTTATAGCAATTTACCTCCATTTTTTCATATTTTTGACCGCATTTGACCTTTGACCAATGCCACATGACCCATCTCCGAACTCATCCACCGCCTACTTGAATGACATCTATGGTGCGAAGATGGACGCCCATACTTGCTCCAATCAAAAGATATTGTGTTGACAATGTTTATTATAGCTATTTAGCCCTATTTTTGACCAAATTTGACCTTATTTTTGACCATATTTGACCTTTGACCCATGCCACATGACCCACTTTGTATCCCACCCACCGCCTACTTGAGATACATCTATGTTGCGAAGATGGACATCCACACTTGCTTAGTTCCAAAGATATCGCGAGGGACGCACACACACGGACGGCTAACATTTCTATAGTCCCCCTTCGGTAACAAAAGTTGGCGGGGGACCAAAAAATATGTCAAATATGGTCCAAGATCACATTTGCCATATGGTCCTGGGGCATAAATAAAAAAGCATATTTGAATATGCTCCTGGAGCATCTAGAAAAATATGTCAAAATATGGTCCAGGACCACATTTGCCATATGGTCCTGGAGCATAAATAAAAAAGAGCATTTGAATATGCTCCTGGAGCATATTTGAATACACAAATGGTCCAGTCCTGAGCATGGCAAGTATGCTCCTGGAGTAATGGAGAAATACTCTAAATCAAATACTGCCATATGATCATGGAGCATGTGCACTAAAATTTGACTTAGAATATTTCTCCAGATTACTTATGCTCCAGGACCATATGGTCAAACACACGATCGTGTCAATATCCTCTCCCGAAATGGCTATTGACATGATCATCATGTCAATAACGTCGCCCGAAATGGCTATTGACACGATCATCGTGTCAATATCCTTGGCCGTTGAAAAAAGGTCGACTCTTGTAGGACTAACTCTATAAGTTTATACCCAGGTCTAAAGTTAGACCCCCTCTCAGAATACCAGCCTGGGTGTTTAGTGGACACAAAATACTAAGTGATTTGACACCCGGGTACATCAGTGGTGCGGCGGCGGGGCACCACTGATGTTCAGAACGTTTTGTTGGAAACACCCGCACCCGGGTGTGACACAACGTCATCAGTGGTGCGGCGGCGGCCCGGCGGGGCACCAGGATTATGTGCTTTTTTTTGTTGGGGTAGTGAAATCGGAAAGCAAACCCTTATTTGTTTTTGAGGGCAACGGTCACACATCATGGTCAAAGGTCATGTGAGACATATCATTCACAAACCGAGATGGCAGGCGACACAAACGATCCGAGGACCGATATATTTTTTTGGTTTGTGGTTCACTATAGATATCCCCGAGAAAAGGTTATTTCCCAAATTTCAGTTGATTCTGACTGCGATTCGATGTTGTGCGCAAAACATGCGGCTTGGGGCCGACCAGGGACCATATACTTACCGTGACTGCAAAACCCTGCAATCTCTAAGTCCAAAATACTAAGTAGATTAAAATTTTACGTCAGAAGCTGAATCGAACCCACGAACACAAAAGTTACCTTCAAAAAGAATAGGATAAGTTAGGAAAAGGATATTCGCTATGCACGAAGTTCTAAGCATATAGGCGTAAAACCTGGGGGTATGTGTCGTATGGGGCTTTATTTGGGCGCGCGCCCGAGGTCTCCATCGGAAAAAAAGGAGAAGAGAAAAAGAAAGAAAGAACGAAATTAAAAACAAAGACATTAAAATGATCACGGATGTTTTGTGGATGACAGTTTTGGAACTTTTTATGGGCATTAGCTGAGTGGGACCCGCTCCGTGTCTGGCGAACCGCCATGTTTTCTTTTCTTTCATGCTACAAATAAATTACGAATTTCAGGTATATTCGTGATGCGTATTTATGTTCTATAGTGAACAGATCTTGTCAACAAAACCTGTTTCTTTCATTTTTTTTATCAACACATCCACAAATGTCAAAAAAACTTAGGCTATCGGTTTAATACTATTACCGCCCCCCCCCGACTCACGTTTCAGAAATTAACAGTATAAAATCGCAGATTCATACAATGATATGTCACCGAATTGGAATTACCACTTTACAATTATAACCTCCGCACTGTAAGTGTGATTTAGAGTGTAAACAACTGTCTAAACTTTTTAACAACTCTTTAAACAGTATATTACAGTGCATTCAGCTGATCTTTCAAAAAATCATAACCCCTTTGTGAAATCAACACAACCCCTATTTTCCCCGTCCCTCGCAAATAATGAACGGTCCCAAAGTAGGTCGCCTGTGTTTGCACTTAATTTAAGGGCTTACGCGATAATTACGTTTATCTTCCATGAAAATTTTCCTCACTATATAATTATAGTTTTCCAATTCATCTCCATGGTGATGCACATACAATTTCAATTATAATTTCTGACAGTGGAATATGAAGCTTAGGCCTGTTGTCATTTATTTGGCTCTTATTTAGATTCTCATATTATAATCTATATTTTAGGTCCAACATACACGTGGCCAACAGGACTGTGCCTAATTTAAGAGAAAGACTTGTACAACTCGAAAGAGAGGTTTCCCAGCTGAAGCAAAGGCAGTTGGAAAATGGCAGATCGAGACTACAAATAACGCCAGCATGTAGGGTGAGTGTAGGATTGATTGGTTTGCCAACGTCCACGACTTTCATAAACAAACCTATAAAGAACAAACTATATATTTAATTATGGTTAAACACCGCTCTAAGTGCATTACATTTTCTAATTTTTGGACAAATGAATAGTAGTTCGCACGCACATACAATAACAACTGATTTGGCACAAGTGAAAGGGAAAAAAAAGAAAAGAAAGAATTAAACTCCGTTTTTGTCAAGCAGCAAGCAAGCAAAAAGAACTTTGTGCGAACATCAAAATCCATATACAAACTATCTGTGTATTCATACCATACGCTCACATTTGGTCATCGAAATCATGCTGCTGATCTACAATCGCTGGATCGTGGGTGCCGAGATAGCCTGCTCTGCGTAGGTGCTAATTCGATTCGAGCTATAGTCAATAGTCCCCTCTTAGGCCAGTCAAAATAGAATGAATGCTGCCTTAACCCAACACTAATTGCAACAGAATCAATTCCAACAGAATTGTATTGAGAATACCTTTAAAACAACATATCAAAAGTCTTAAAATCAAAGTAGTGGAACATATATTTTTAAGGGGGTAAGGTTTATACAGGGGTCAAAATATGAAAAGTATCAAAACGCGTCGAAAAATATGCCAACGTGTTCGTTACATTTCCAGGATTAAAAAAAGGTATAGTTTGCCATATCTGCAGGTTGTAGTTCAATAGTTATGAGTCAAAATAGGTTCAAGGTCACAATGGGGGTAAATTTTCAGATATATCCGTTCGTTATAAAAATGGTGTCAAATTGTTCGTCTAATGGTACAGAACCGGGCAAAATACTGGTTGCACCATCTATAATATTCGTTGCATAATTGGAACGCAAAATGTGACTGGGGGCTACAGGGTCTATATGGGAGGTCACTAGTCATAGCTCTGTAATTCTTATATAGAAAGTTCAAACAAAGAATCTATTTACATTTACTTATCTAGTGGGACAAATTTAACAGTTTACAACCAGTCCGATCAAAATCGGACCATTCTATGAATTTGACCTCAGGATGAACTTGAACTGTTATGAGCCTATTGTACTAAAACTATAACGCGTAGATAGGGCAAACCATACCCTTTTTTAAACCTTTGGAGTAGCTCAATAAATTGGTATATCATTTAAATCAATTCGAACAATTCTAATTTTTTACCCCTGTACAAACGTTGCCCCCTTATTTCTACATGTTCCACTAGGTTGATTTTGGTAGACTTTTAATATATTATTTTTGGACTATTTCAGAGTATATTAACACCAAAATTGTTTCTGTTGCAATTTGTGTGGGGTCAAATAATACAATTATTGAACTATCTCTATTTAGTATAAGTCAGTAAATAGCTAGCCAGATTCTTACTAATGGTGGTGGTCACCATGACGCCCATATACTCCATGTACTCCGGGATGTTCCGCCTAAGGCTCGAAAACTCTTATCCTTCTAAGGGCCATTTGGTTATAGCAAAATGTACCCTTTATAAGTGTGTTGCTTAAATATAGGCCTATATCGATTTTTCTCAATTTTGTGGGGCTCGCTTGCGAGCCCCGGGGCCTTTTAACAATGTTTTTAGATTGTTTTCAGGAAAATAGGACTCATGTCTTTAAGATTTCTTGTGGAAAAAAAACACACCATGTTTGTCTTTAGGAATTGTATTTTGTGTGTTTTTATGATGGAAATAAATAAATATGAAATGGGAGTACCCGCGCGGGTACCCCTTCGTGGGATGACTAGTGATTAAGGTCATGCGCCATGAGTTGGAAGCAAAATGTGTTATGCTTGAAACTACAAAAAAATACATGTTTTCACACTTAAAAGAGAATAAGTCATCAAATTGTTTTTTTTTCAGTAGGCCCTATATATTGTTGTAAAGCTCAAAATGTAATTAGGAAGACAAATATGCAATAAATATGTTAACACTTAAGTGACCGGGGGGTCCTATGGACCCCCAAATTTATTTTCGCGCTGGCCGCTTTGGATTTTTGCGCCGAAATTTTTTGAAATTGTCTGACTTTTAAATGCGCTCCTTTTCATACCAAAATAATTAAAATCGGCCAAGTCGTTAATGAGTTAATTAGTGGGGGTCCCATGGAGCCTCTCCCCCCCCCTTTGGCACTAACGAAAGTAATCTGAGAATATTTTTAAAAATCAAAGAACCAAAGCGAATATTTTTTGGCTGATATAAGTTCACACATGCATGTTAAAGGTAAACAATATCGTACAATTAAAAAAATAACCCTTTATGTGCTGAAACAAACAATGTCAACACCTTTGTCATGGAGTGGGAGGTTAACGAATTCCTTAAAATAAGGCCCTATGATACCTGCTTGCTCTAATACTTTAACCACAAACCTCATTCCGTATATGCACTCATCTGGATGCACCCACCCCGGACGCTGACCCTACGTATCTCCCAAAAATATACATAATTTAGCACAAATTTGAAATCTTTTCAAGCCGAAATAAATTGCATATTAAATGAAAATATAAACCAGATTAAGCTTTCTTGGTTTTTTAAATGATCATAAAAATGTTGTAAAATATTTGTAAAGTGTAATACCCCACCTTTACCTATAGTCCAACTCATGGCGCATGATTCTAAATCAAAAAAACAACAAATAAAAAAATACAAACATTGTCAAAAGGGCATGGGTTTTACTTGGACCATTGCTCCTAAATCACAAAGCATTGAAATTCAGCATTGTTTCCCATTTATAAATTCAGAATTTAATGAGAATTTTAACGTGAAACGCCTTACGTTTTTAACACGTGGTGGGGAGAGCGTGGTCTAGTGGTTGGGTGCTGCCTGTGGCGCAAATAGACCAAACAAAAATCCCGGGTTCGAATCCCGGTGGGGTCACTTGCTGGGATTTACTGTGGTGCTCAATTCTGGATTTAATCTGTATACGAGCTTTGATTAATTTAAAGACAGACTACCGCTTCCTCCATGGTTCACTTTGGAATTGGGCCAATGAATCATGAAAATCATCACGTCCTTCGGAGGGGACGTTAAGCCGTTCGTCCTGTGTACAGAGAGTCACAACTGTACATGTACATCGCAAGTCAGTGTCGAATAAAGAGTAGGGGAAACCCCTGGACTGTTCCCCAATCCGCCCAGTCTAAAAAAAAAAAAAAAAGCGGGCCATGATAGGAGCGTTCGTATAATAGATACACGCGCACGGATCAGCTTAAAACAGTTGAATAAATCCTGACACCACCGCACAGCCATTAGAATGGGACTTGTCGACACGCTAAGAAGAAGAAACACTGTTGGTGCGTTTTGTGTCTACACATAGACGTATGCGATCATTGCGATGGCGACGTCTTCAGAATCTAATACAAGCACGTCATGGTATGGAGATGACCCAAAAAAGGAAATGGAGCATACGCCCTATCATCATAGTGGGCACCACCCTGTGGGGCAACCATTATAGATGTATTTCCAAAGTTCTTTTTGGTAAAATATACCAGTTTCAGTGAAAATATACCCCTAACGGGAAAAACTTGCCAGTAAGAACTATACCCCCTAGCGTTGCGGAGAATTGCAACACTGATAACAAAGGGGGCACACTTGCAGAACAAATCATGTCTGCGGTGGAAAGTGCAACTCCGCTATAGTTCCTATAAACCAAAAGGGAGCGTGAGCGTAATTGTGGAATTTTTTGGGGGAATACGTGTCCTAGAGATTGCTTTGGTTATCATTCATGTGAGTAATCTTTTCATGTTTAACTCTATATTATTAAAAGGATGAGAAACCTCTTGGCGGTATGATAATGGTCGGATGTCAGAACTGGGGGATACGAAAATGGGGAGATTGTTACAATCCAACTTTTTCATGTTTAACTCCATTGAGATTTCAAAAAACTATTGACTCTGTTCAAGAATTTGGTTGTCATTTTCTTGCTAGCAGCCTGCTCTTCAGGTAAAACATTTTCAGGCCATATGAGAGTTAGGGCGAAACCTTCAGCTAGGATAAAGGGGATACGGTGTGTGTGTGGTGGGGGGGGGGGGGGAGCCGAGGGGGGGGGGTAGCCATAGACATTACAACAAAAAGGGTGAAATTGGTCGCCTATTATTATTTAAATAAGTAGAGAGTGAATGAAAACACTTGTTGGTCCAAATTGCACACTACACTGTCACTGAATGATAGATCTAAATCATGATACAAACGTGGAGATGATTTTGTACATTATTATATTAGAAAAAAATTATATATTTTTTGGAAAAAAAAAAAAGGGGGCTTATTTTTTTAAAAATCATGGATCCGGTTGATCAAACAAAACGATACAGGGTGTACAAGAACTATAGAAGTAATTCAATAAAAAAGGGTTGCCCAGGTGGAAATTTAAAGTCCTTTCAGAAGAAATTGATCCATTGGGGGGGACCACAAAAATTGAAAGAAACACTACAAAAGAGGCTTTCAGAAAAATATAGGTGGTTAGGGTGTCTGTTCCTTACGTGTGTAAAGTGGCAAAAATAACCTTCGTTATCAAACGTGATAATAATGCAAATTGTTATTTTCTACTTTGAATTAGTTCATTTCTTCACTTTAACATGGTACTGTATGTACTTAAACTTGATAGCCATATATGTTATTTTGTTTTTTTGTCATTTGCACGTGTAGGCTGAAACTTGATTTCCGGTTTAGCGTCGTCACCCGCCCGAGAAAAATTTCTTGTATTTCGTTTTAGTATTTGTCATTTTTTTTTCATTTGTTTTTAATATTCGGGTTTTATTTCGTTCAATTATGTGTATTCTTTTTAGTTTTAAATACTTTGTCATATTTTGCTCATTTAAATGCTTATTTTATTGTTGCATTTAATTTTGTTCGTATTGCATTTTGATTATTTCGTAATTTCTTTTAAACTTTTAATTTACTACAACGTTGTTTCTATTTGATGCTCAGTGGCATTATTTATTATGCTGTTTTTATTTTAATTAGTTTTTACAAACCACGCCAACATCTTTCCGAGCAAATCCTTGCTTTACTATTTTATGCACGCGTTTTATTTGTGGGTATTTTAGTTGCATTTTGTTTTATTTGACATTTATTTTTGTTTATTAACTTTTGTATTAAGCCAATGAAATTGGAATTAGGTCCAGTTACCCGCCCCACCCCGAATTTAATTTTTTGTCAAAACTTTCATTATTTTGGTTAAAAGTCTTATTTGTGCAATCTAAAATCAGATCATAACTTTCGGGCTTCTCATAATATCAGGCATGTCGTTATGATCATTTTAAAACATATTTTTGTGGGAGGGGTTACTTGAGTGGTTAATAATGACAATTTAGATATCCCTAACAAATGCCCCTGATCATACTCTGCGATCGAGCTTACAAATTAATTTGAAAAAATTGTGATTTTTGAAGGAAATATTACTTAAAGTATCCAAGTTAAAAGTCTGGGTAGATATTATGAAGCAGGTTTAGACACCATCTTATACCAATGGACGTAAACCATTATATGCAAATCTGAAATAATGAATAATGAAGTGACCTCTTTCGAACAGTCAAACGGAAAACTAACAATCCAATTCCAGTGGCATTAATGATTTGTTTATTTAATCGGCTTATATTATTTATGTATTTTTATTAATTTTAATTAATATGGTTGTTCTTTGAATCTTATTTGTTTCCGTGTTCTTTTATTTGTCATTTAGGCGTTTTCGATTTTCACTTCATTTTCAATTGGTAATCCTTTGAATTTTATTTTGTATTGATTAATTAAATTTTATTTTCTTTGTTTCATTGCTAATTTTTTTTTTTGTTCATTAAGTTGTATTCATTTAATTTGCTATATTTTTGATGTATTTAATTAAATTTAAGGTTAATATTGTTTTCTTTTAAATTTATTGTTATTGGTCTTTTCTTTTTTATTTTTAATTAAGCGTTTTCTTTTTTTCACTCATTGCTTCAATTTTGAATCTTTTGAATTTTTTATTTGTATTTTATAATGTTAAATTTATTTTCTTTTGTTTCCATTACATTTTGTCGTTTCATTATTAATTATTTCCCAACTCGTGATTCAATTTAAGCTGTGTAGGTGTTAAAAAAAAGAAAAAAGGTGGAAAAGGTAGAAAAAAAGCAAACCACGACACATCTTTCCTGGTAACAAACAGCTCAACAGAACAAAACTAAATAACAACAATGAAATATAATCAAATTCCTGACCGATTTCGAACCCAGACCAACGGGTGGAAAAAAAAAAATGCATTGACGTCAACGCCTTAGACCGCTGGGAACAGAAGAAACTAACGATATATTATGTAAATCTGCTAATTGATACAACGGTGATGGAATACCGCAATATGGCGTGTAAGTGGAGTGATTCCACAAAGAGGTGTTTTGAAAAATATTACTTAAATTTCGCCATGGGAAAATGGAGAAATTTTCTGATTTAATCTATGCCGAAAGAAGTTAATTTTTTTTAGGTTCATCGGTAATCTCGAGAACTCTCATATATTTCCACCATATTTGGACATCCGCCTATGTAACATTTATATCGTGTGATTGTAACGTAGAAATCCCCCAATTTGGCTACAGTTTCAGTTTTCCTACGGCGTCCGGAAAGTGGTTGTAGTCTGGTCACAGGACTGCGAAAGATATTAATTAGTAGACCGTTATCCCGAAAATGAAGGGTTCTATGGAGATTTTTGCATCAGAGGGTCCGTTACGATGTTGTTTGAATATGTTATCGGTAATGGGGTCTGAACCTATAAGAACCTAGCGAGAAAATTGAAGTTTTGTCGGGTACTTCGGTGCTCCAAACACGGAAAAAAGTAAGGCACGCAATCGCTACGGGTCGCATCCTTGTACTTACCGGAACGCCGGAACAGTTTCCAAAGCCAAGATAATAGGTGCGGCCGTAGGCGCCCCTAAAAAACCACACTGTTCAATCAAGGTTGACAACTAATATTGGCACGCTCCACGTATCAAATCATGGCGCGTTTTATGCGCCCTGTATACGAGTTTACCCCGCTATGTCGAGTTTACAGCGTTGCCAATCCAGTGTTGAAACTCTATGTGCGAGTTTCAAAATCATGTCCAGAATAATCATGTCCCGAATAAATCCATAACGAGTTTTAAAAATGCTGGACATGATTTTTTTCAATATGTGCAAAACTGGACATGAGTTTTTTCTCATCATGAGCAAACTTGAACATGATTTTTTTCAACATGCGCAAAACGACAGATTTTTTTCTCAACATGAGAAACTCGACATGATTTTTTTACACAGACACCAAAAAAATCATGTCGAGTTTTCCTCGTGTTGAGAAAAAATCCTGTCTAGATTTTGAAACTGGACATGATTATGTCAAACTCACCATAAGGAGCCAACACCTCGATGTATAGCGGGCAAACTGGACAATAGCGCTGTAAACTGACATATAACGCTGCACACTCGACATAGGCCGAGGGAAAAACCCGATACACCAGCGCGTGAAACTCACCATGCGCGGGAAAACTCGTCTTGATTTGATACGTGGAGCGTGACATATTAAATAACATTAGCACGGTTGATTTAGAAATTTGCTTTTGAAAAATGTTTTTCGACAGTATTTTCACCAGACATTTAGTGAAAAGGCGGAATGTAGGGTGCGGTAAACCACAAGACAAAGAACTCAACCATGGGTGTCTTTTCAAATTAATGCATCAATTAGGAGCCAGTGTGTAATGGAACGGTAATAATATAAATTGCGATCAAGTTTCAAACTGCCCGAGTTGGGAAATAAACTACATTATGGAGAGATGGATGGTGGGGGTTGGGAGGGGGGGGAGGGAGCGCATTATTTTGGGGATTTTGGGTGGTTCCCTGTGTTTGGCTACTTTGTGTTTCAAGGAGTGATGAGCATTCCTACACTCAAAATCGGGTATTTGAGAGTCAAAAATAACAATTTTTCACAAAAAGTGGACAAATTGGATGTTCCCAGATGGTTTCTGGATGGTTCTCTGTGTATTTGGCTATTGTGTATCCATGGTGTTGACCATTGCTGGAACCCAAAACAGCTATTTTGGTTTAAAATAATCAAAATTATATTTGTTCAATAGAAAAAAAGTGGACATTTGGTGATTCCGATGTTTTCGTTTGGGCCAGTCCGGGGGGTTTCGGTTCCTGTATTTCAATGGACTATAGGCATTGGACGAACCCCAAATTGGTTAGTTGGTCCAAAGACACAGATAGCTCAATCAGGGAAGCGCTCGACTCCAGTGTATGCTCATTCAATGCGTATAGGCGGGCGTTCGAGCCTGTGAGATTCAGCTATCCTTGGTAATTGACCTGGATAGAAATTAACCGCCTTATTGTCCCGATTTACCCTGCGATATTGGGAGCTGATCCCGGCATGCGATGGTTATCTCGATGTATGTTGCTGATAAGGGAAAGCGCTGATCCCGATCTGCTGATCCTTGAAATGATGCGAACTGGTTTATGGTATGTTTGGGCCACAGTGATAAGCGACCATTTGTGAAAGCGCTTAGAGGGCAAATAGCATAGGCGCGATATCAATCTGCTATTATATATTATAAAATGATCAAAAATAATTATTTTGAAAAAAAAATTACTTATTTTATTTGTTCAGAGGTAAAAAAATAGAGTTGTTTTCATTTCATTTGTGTACAATGGTGTTGAGCAATTGTGAGGAATACAAATTGGCTATTTTGCTTCAAGATGGTCAAAATAATGATTTTTAATGAAAAGTGGGAAACTTGGATGGTGCTCTGGGCCAGATGGTTACGGGTGGTCATGGTGTTTTTGGTCCTTGTGTCAATGGTGGTTTTGAGCAAATGTGTGGCAGTACAAATTGGTATTTGGTTCAAGAGGTCAAGGATAATAATTCTTAACAAAAAGTGGATACTTGGGTGGTTTCGTGGAAGGTTTCGTCTGGTCACCCAGTGTTTTCGGCTCTTTGTGTTTCAATGGGATGATTGATGGAATGAAAATGCCTGGATTCCAATCCAGTTGTTTTTGGTTCAAGAATAGTCAAAAATAATGATTTAAAGAACGTGAAACTTTGGATGGTCTCAAATGGTTGACTGGATGGTCCGGTTTTTTTTTGGCTCCTTTGTGTCTGTCAATGGTGGAGCAATGGTGGGGAATACAAAAGGGGCTATTTTGGTTCACGATGGTCAAATAATGATTTTTAACAAAAGTGGCTAACTTCTTAAATGGTTTCTGGATGGTTTCTGGATGGTTCCCTGACCCCTGTGTTTTCGGCTCCTTGCGTTTCAATGGTTGATGAGAATGTCTGTTCAGTTGTTTCAGTTCAAAATAGTCATTAAGATTTTTAAGAAAAGTGGACAACTTAAGATGGTCTCAGATTGTTTTCTTACTGATTGGGTACTGGTGTTTGTAGCTCCTTTGTGTCTCGCACACAAAAACAAAATAGACAAAACAAATTGGCACTTCCATCCAAAATCGTCAAAATAATGAGTTCAAAACATTGTAGACTTTGGATGGTCCTGATGGTTTTTGGGATGGTTCCGGTTGTTTGGCTCTTTGTGTCAATGGTTGATGGGCAGTCAGTAGGGAGTGGACTTAGCGCGCTACACAGTGAGGGTGCCACTTTATAATTGTTTAACATGAGGACCTTTAGTTTCCTCCTGGTCCTATTGAGGGAAAAGGGGGGTTAAAGTTTGTTAGGGGACCAAATTTTAAACTATTACATTTGTATCAAAAGATAACCCATATATCGAGTTGTGTCAGTCAGATGACTTATAGTTGTTGGCCTGATACACCATAACATTGGTCAAAATTAGGACACACTATCCTTTTCGAATCAGGATTGAGACAAGAAGAATACAATGGTCAAAACCGGTCAATGATTTAGCTCAATTGAATCTTTAATTTCTTGCCCGTATAACTAACACTTGTTCCTCAAGTAACACAAGGGGGCAAGTTGGGGATTTTAATATGTTGCTCATCACAACATTAGAAAAATATGTTCCGTCTTCGGTACACAGATCATAAAAGTTCCTGGAATAAATTTGTTGTCGTGGTTGTTTGTTCACGTTGCGAAAAGCACTCGCGCGTTGGTCACTGTTGCATGTTGATCACTGGTGCTGTGCAATCCCAACGCACATAAAAATCCGTGCCGTCACCGTCACGCGGTATGGGGGGGCATAGTATGGTCTGCACATTTGTGACTGTTGTTATCTTCCTAGTTACCTGAGCCATTTTTTTTTAAAAACAAAAGTCCCGAAGGGGGGGGGGGGTGGTTACCACCCCCTGTGAATTCGTTACTGAACACCCGCCGATCTTTACTGGCTAAATGTGGTACAAAGGGATAGATTAGAGTTGATTGATACCAAATAAGTACTAACATACTCATTATGGACTTCACCAGACGTCATATTTGATGGGGAAGTACGGAAAAATACTGAATATATGGTGGAAAATTGATATTTCGCACTTTTAGCGACGCAAACACTTATATAGCGCTAAAATGCTGTCATTATAGATGAGTGACCTATGATGTCACATATTGCATTCAGGCCGCCCCTGTTCTTTTCTGCAGCAAAATATTACAGTCGTCAATGACAGACCCCGTGACGACCACATAAAATTGGTATAAATACTTGCAGAACCTTTCTTGATTAATCGGTTACAATGCAACTGGTAGCGTTAGCAAGAATTTGCTTAATAGAACGTTGGTATTATTTAATTTGAAAACCTAACTTAGGAGCAGAAAAACGACATTCCTGTGCAAAGTATAGGTTTTCTGCCTCCAGTTTCTCTCTTACACCAACAGGGGGCGCCACAAACATAAACAAATGTCACATCATCTATATAAAACTAGTCATTTCCCATCAAGTAGAGTAAAACGAAACGCATGAAAATCTGATTTTCCTAACCTTTTTGGCGAAAAATTGAATTTTTCACTGTGTGTGTCTATGGAAGTGGCAGTTTTGCTGACATGCTATTATTATTTCAGTTTATTCAATTCGCATATGGTGATCCGCAGATCAAATTACATGGAATTGCACATTAAAATACATTATATAATCAAGAAGAATTAATTGCGAACTATATGACGTCATTGTGACGTAATGCTAGGCATGTTGGTACTCATTTTGGTATCAATGGAAAGAGGAGGACCATAGCTATATATTGGTACCAAAATGTCTGTGATGTTCCTGTGTTGTGTTAGGCATGTTGGTACTTCTCTTCCGGGGGGTGGTCCCCCCCCCTATCCATCACTTTGGGATCACCCTGTATCTTACCTATACCCCGGTGGATGTTTGTTTTTGGAGCGGAACATGTCAATTGACAATTACATTAAATAATTTGGCACCAAAAAAGGGTGTTTTAGCAAGCCGGGGTAAAAACCTGAAGGGGGGTGGGGGTGGGGGCGGGGTGGTAACCACACCCCCCCCCCCCCCCCCCCGCTTCGGTAGACGAGGTTCATATCTTTGCCCTGTCGTGGCTACTAAGCAATGAAATTACAGGAAACAATTCTGATGTGTGATCTACCAAGAGTTTTGTTTTCGAGTTTACTGATAATTTTATCTTTGCATCCTAAATTGCTATAAATGAACCGAAAATATGCATGACTGATTTTTGACATTAACATGCCGAAAATGCCGCTCACGCCGGGTAACGACTAGAAACAAAACTGGTCACCAAATATTCGTTATTGGCTTCCCTTTTTCCATTCACCGCTATGCTAAAAAATAACTGTTCTACCTTTGTCATTTTTTTTTCTTTAGAAAGCTGTGAAAGAAACCTACTCTTGCCTTGTTGAAGAAGAAGTAATCCGAGGATTCAACTTTGACCAAACGTGAGTTAATTACCATGAAAGTGGAATGTTTAGGCCTGAAGCCAGACTGGGCAGAAATAAGTCTATAAACATGATAAACGCGATGATTCTATTATAAATTGATTTTTCAAAAATTTTGGATATAAGACCGGAAGGATATGGAAATTGGCCGATAATAGTTGAAAGAACAAATGTTTGAATTTTTCGTTTGGGATACTTCTATTCCACCCTACCATCAATGTTTCCACCAAATTTAAGCAAATATGCATGAGAGGCATGCTACACACCTGGTTAAAATGGCATGGAATGACCCAGCTTAAAATGCACATGCATTTGTTCTTATTATTCCCGTACTTTTCTTCTCGCAATTACTGTTAAATTAATCATTACCCATTACGGGGTCCGTAAATTACGGCAATTTTCACAATGTACATGTGTAAATATAGCCAACCGTTGACAGAAGTTTCTACCCAAAATGATCACGTTCTTATATGACATGTCTGCAGATTATTAGACCAAACCAATATAGCTGTGCTGAAAAAAATCAAGGAAGAGGTCGCTGCCAGTGCCAATCACGATTTCACCAGTAAGGAAATTGAAGGTGAGCAACATATAAGCTGTGTTATGTCGACCCCAAGCGCTTTAAAATGCATGCTTTTTCAACGTTCAAAGTTTGACCAACCATCATGGGAAAACATATCTGGATACTTAATTATGTAAATATCATTAATAACATAAAAATTAATTTTATATGAAGAAAGGAACATTCTTTATTTAAAAGCTCGAGGTCAAGTATGATTCGCAAGAGATCAAAATCCAGTATTGGAGCAGAATGATGTTTTTGTTAGAACTATAAACCAGATACTCTCTGCCAGTTGTTCATGCGCCGAGCGTCTTGCGCATTATATTGTTTCAGACACATTCTCTAGCCACCTGTACAGTCAAATGCCAATTTCCCAAAATGAATGACCTATAGCTGCATATATACGACAGTATATACTTAAATTCTCATAAAGTACTACACCCTAAAATATCTCCAACAACGGGGTCATTTTGAGTCAACTATGCATTGACTAAAAATTAGTAAAATTACCATCTTTGTTGTCATAATTTTGACCCCCATAGTGGTGTTTTCATGGTTTTAGCATGTTCGAATACCAATTAACACTTAAGTTACCAGGGGGAGGTTCCTATGGACCCCCAAAATTTGTTCGCGCTGGCCGCTTTAGGCGTGGGATTTTTGCGCCGAATTTTTTTCACGGTAATTGTCTGACTTTTAAATGTGCTTCTTTTCATACCAAAATAATTAAAATCGGCCAAGCCGTTAATGAAGTAATTAGTGGGGTCCCGTGGGAACCCCCCCCCCCCTTGGGCACTAACGGAAGTCATCTGAGAATATTTTAAAAAATCAAAGAACCAAAGTGATTTTTTTTGCTGATATAAGTTCACACATACATGTAAGTAACAATTATTAGTAACATTAAAAATAATTAACCCTTTATGTGCTGAAAACAAACAATTTCATCGTGGGCATTGCTAAACCGTTACTGTACATACTCTATGGGAAAATGACGTGTATTTTGCAACACCCGTAACAAATACAGGATTCCTTAAAACTGTTGGTTTTGTGTTAAATATATGAATTTGGGTCTTCTAGAATAAATATATCACAATAAAAATACGTTTTCATATGTTTGATGTAAGCGCATGGCTCATTTGAATTGTCCGTCTTTTTGCCCAATTTTCAAGTGTTTTTGAAAACAAATGTTTTTGCCCGTCGGGAAGTGTTCCCCCCCCCCCCCCCTTGGCACCAACGGGAGTGAAAACCACTTGGTCACTTAAGTGTTAAGGGGATGGCCCTGTGTATTATAGAGCTAGGAACGGAGTGCCCATCTCTATAATAATAATAATATCGACATAGCGCCTTTTCCACATAGGGATCATAGGGATCCCAAAAAGGTATAGTTTGTACTAACTACAACCTAAAGTTTTTGAGTAATAGGCTAAAAACAGCAAAAATCAATAAAAAAGGTCATTTTCAGTTGTACAGGGGTCAACTTTCAAATTTGCTCTGATTTGGGTAAAATATGGTGCATATTATTTGTGGAGCTCATATGATTAAAATAAGGAATAGTTTTGACTGTCTAAAATGCTTAGTTACCAATGTAGGGGAAACAAAGGTCAACGTCCATTGATGGTGTATATAATAAGAGTTGTGTGTGATCAGTGATGCTGTATGAGAACGAGACGGGGTGTCTGAGCGAAAATGAGATACGGATTCTGAGAACAAAACCGGATTTAAACTATTTTACTACTTTTTACTACTACTACTATACTATAGGTATTATCAGTTTTAATATGTTTTAAAAAGTATATAGTTGATGAGGTTAAGTTTTGTTTGAATTAAGCCTAAAGTGTTCATGGAGAGCTCGTATATCAAGCTGTCTGTGGGTGGGAGGGGTGTCCCGCGCGCGGAACCCTTGCAATAATCGCTTTCCAAAACACATTTTCCCATTTGATAGAAACAACTTGAAATTTGTTAAGTGGTTCACTGTACATGCTTTTTACTGCTTATAGGTATGATCGACGTTTTTAAAAAGTAAAATCTATAGTCAATGGTAAGTTTTGTTTGAGAGCGGAACCTTTGCAATATTCGCTTTCCAACACATATTTTCACATGCAAATTTGATGGAAACAACTTGAAATTTCTAAGTGGTTCACTTTACATGCTTTTTAAAAAATATATAGTTGATGGGTTAAATTTTGTTTGAATTAAGTGTTTATTGAGAGCTCGTATATCAAGGTGTCTAGTGGGGGTGGGTGCGGGAGGCGGTGCCCCCCTCCCGCGCGAAGCGCGGAACCCTTGCAATAATCGCTTTCCAAAACACATTTTCACGTGCAAATATGATTGAAACAACTCGAAATTTGTAAGTGGTTCACTTTACATGTGTGTATATGCATGCTTAATGTTTATGGGTATAATCGACGTTTTAAAAATATATAGTTGATGGGTTAAATTTTGTTAGAATTAAGCGTAAAGTGTTCGTTGATAGCTCGTATTTCAAGCTGTCTGGGGGTGAACATGGGTGCTTTCCAAAAAAACATTTTCCAATGCAAATTTGATAGAAACAATTTGAAATAATGCTTATAGGTATGTCGGGATGGGTGCGGAACCCTTGCAATAATCGCTTTCCAAAACACACTTTCCTATCCAAATTTGATAGAAACAACTTGAAATTTCTAAGTGGTTCACTTTACATGTGCATATGCTTTTTAATGCTTATAGGTATGATCAACGTTTTCAAAAGTTGATGGGTTATAAGTTTAGTTTTGTTTGAATTAAGCATATAAAGCGTTCATGGAGAGCTGTCTGGGGGATGTGTCGGGAGTGGGTGCCCCCCTCCCGCGCGAAGCGTGGAATCCTTGCGATGTTCGCTTTCCAAAACACATTTTCCCATGCAAATTTGATAGAAACAATTTGAAGTAATGCTTATAGGTATGATCAATGGTTTTAAAAAGTAAAAAATAGTTGATGGGTTAACACACGCAAAATGTTAATGGATAGTACGTAAAGGTAGTACAAGATTGGTCGCAGCGTTCAATGACAAATTTGTCGTCATTTCTCAAACCAGGAGAAGCCCTACACTCAAATTAGGTCTGTATTTACGGGGCAATTTTTTTCTGTGTTTCCACAGGGCAATTTTTTAACCCTCTTATAAGGTGTGGGTAAAGTTATTTGGTCACTGGAAAGTGGGGAAAGTTTGTTTTTTTGCTATATGGTGGGTGAAGTTGTTTTTTTTTAACTTCCAAAGCCCCCCTTGAAGTCTAATGGTGCGTCCCTTAAGACCTATATAGATAATATCTATCGTACTTCTACCATACCTGGCTTGTTAGCTCGGTTGAGAAGAGCGCCGTGCTTGTAATGCGGATGATCTCCGGTAATACAGCCAAGCGCAAATGTTTTTTTGTTCAACACTTGCGTGCGGTGGCCATCTCCAGGGAAAGATTAATAAATATTCAGCCAGTACCTTGTTCAGTTGTTCATATGACATGCCAATTTTTGTCCAAATATAACATGATATTACCCTGATAATTATGTTTTTACAGTGTAGCAATCCCTATTACAGTGTTTTTACAGTGTAACTATATCCCTATATTCATTTTGGTATTGTTTTATAATAACAACAAAGTAATGTTTCATTTGCAGTCGCTGCAAAGACCTATTTCAGGTCAAAGAAAACCAAATACACACAAGAGCAGAGAGGAGGATATGAAGAGCGGAAACAGCAGATGAGAAGAAGGAACAGAGTTAACAGGGTAAGATTTTCAGAAACTAGCACGTACAATTATCTAAAATCGAATTAGATTGTAAAAAGGAACACCAAACATTGTCAGGAGACATTCTTTTACATACTTAGAAACCAGAGCAAGCAACCGTATAGGTCACAGGGTGGATCACTATCATAAAATAAAATATTAAATAATAGATTTTAAAAAAGGAATCCATGTATCGGCTCACCTGAACATTTGACACGATCTGTGTATACAATGCTGGTTTTTGTCTTTGGTGTTACTGACTTGTATGGTGGATGGTGAAAGTAGCTATTGTTTATGGAAATAAGACACACTTTAGGGCTAATTTTTAAGATGCGCCTTTAACCGGTCTCCTTTGACCTATGCGAAAGGCTTGATAATAATAAAACATTAATAAGAACCACTTAAAAATAACCATCGGGGGAAAATTGAATTATTTCACTAGGTTATAATGAGCTCTTATAGTTATTAAAATGAATTAATATTAATACATGTGGTTTTCTAGTAGAGTGAACTAATTTGCATTAAAATTAATATTCCTTATCCATTTACGGAATAATTAAGGCAAACACTACATGACGTTAGGGGGAAAGGAGTTTTTCTCCTAAGTATTATGCGTAACATATGAATGCGTGTTCCCCCTATAGTTCGAAATTAAATTAGTGCCTAAGGTGTTTTCACTCACGTTGGTGCCTGGACACCCCCTCCCCCTAAGGAAACCACTTTCGATGGAATTTCAAATGAAACACATACCACCTTTGAGGGAGCATAAGACACGCCAAGGTGCATGCAATTATAAATGAGTTTCGGGTTATCGTCTGGAATTAGGGGCAAATCATTGTTTTCGAAAATGCGTCAAAATCGCTCAAAAAGTAAAATGAAGTTTTCGGCGACCCTGCTTCCACAGCATACACATTGCAAATAATTTTGATGTTTATATCTGTCCTCTAAAAGACCAATTAAATATTAAACACAAAACATACCATTTGTACAATATTTGTGTATTTTTGTGGGTTTGCAGTCGTATTTGCCATAGGGTTGTTACAGCAATGGCAGCAGTCGCTTGATGTTGGAATCGCTTCTTTTCAACACATAAAGGGTTAAATATTTTTTTTGATTATTATTAATTTTGTTTTCATGCATATGAACATCACATAAAATATTTCTGGCAATACGGGTTTGCTAATTTTTATTTTTTAAAATAACACTCCCGTTGGTTGCCTAGGGGGGGGGTCCTAGGGACCAAGTAATTATTCTCATTAACGGGCTAGAAATTTTATTTTTTATGCAAAGAAGCGCATCGATAGGTTTAAACAATTACAAAAAATAGAGTTTCGAAATATGTTCACAACTGAGAAATCGCGAAAAAAAATCTGGACTATGAACCCCCATAGCACTTAAGTGATAAGGGTCGTAGCCTAATAATAATAATAATGAGAGCATAGTAACCACAGATATAAGAAAAATGAATACCACGTGGGAGGAAACGGTTTGTAGAATTGTTTTGTGTAGAAATTTTTGTCCGCCTGGATATAGTCCGTTCGGTTAAAGAATAGGGCACTCGACTTCAGTTGACTCTAGTTTCACGCTCTATTCCCATGTCGTTTTGAGCCCGGATTATGGCTCCCGACGGGATATATTTCCAATTTACACTGGTGTGAACGTAGATATAATCCGTGCCGGGAGCTAGTCCGGGCTCATAGACGACAACTTTGTGCCCCTAATGACATTGCACCACTGCGGAAGGAATTTACTACATAAGTGCATGATGGGGGGTCCATGTTGGGGTTCCCATTCCTTTTTGCCCAAAATTTTATGTAATTTCCTAAATATCAGTTTCGCATATTTCGGTGACGGTATACTATTTGACAGAAATAAGTATTTTGGTGGCGATATTTAAAATTTGTTTTGTCCCTTAAATAGTAATGAGTAACGTTTTTAAATGTATTTCAGTAATGTAATTGTATTTATTGTCTGTACTGATATGAGGCCAAATTTTATGAAAAAAGTCAATCGGGAAAGAAATTTTTAATTTTTGGGCAGGAGAACTCGCATTTCTGCGCGTCATAAAAATATATTTGTATAACCGATTTTCATTTGTTTTCCTGTTATGTGGTCGCGTTGATGTAGTGTACCCCATCAATAACCAGGGTCTTGTTTAAAAAAAACCAACGGCAAATTTTAAACATTTAACTAAAATTAAGTGTTCCACTGGTATAGTGTTTTTCAAGTCACTTTCTACTGTTAGGCAGCGAAGTATCTTCTTGGATAGATTAATGCTTCTTCCCTATTTCACCTAATGGATATGGCCCAAAACTTTTCCCCAGCGCGAATCGAGTATAGTGTAGGCCTACCCAATTTCAGTTATTTTGTTATGGCTATAAGCATTAAAATCACAATGATTTATATGTTCTGTATGCTCTTAAATTAACACCAGACCACTAAAATGTGTCCGTTCACATCAACTGACTTTTCTGATTGGCTTTTCATGCTGTATGTTTGATGTATTTCGGAACCGGACTGTAAAACAGTGATTAGAAATTAAACACATTTCTAAACATTGTTATAAACGACTCATCTAAACATTTGATGGTATGTCTTTATGTATAAAATTTATCAAGTTAGTTTAATACCTAAACAATTATACTTTGCACCGCGTTTTTAAACTGTTTTTGTGTATGTTCATGATACTGGGCAACATAGTGGGGTCTTGGTGTCATGAAATTTATATCTGTCATTTCGGCTACATTTTTTAACAATAAATGAACACCACCTACCTACAAATGAAAATGATAAGGACTTGATAAATTTTTACTGTAATGTGGTGTTGACGCGCATTTTTCAAGACAAATTATGTAATAAAATTGGATTGATTCAGCCCAAATTTATTGGTCGAGCTATGAGTTGCAAAAATATTGGGCGAGACGCAGTCGAGCCCAATATTTTAAAACTCATAGCGAGACCAATAAATATTGGGCGCAAATCATCCAATTTTATCATTATCATGCGTAGGATCCGATATTATCGCATATCGGACACCTCAAAGCATGATAATGTTAGTTACATGACACAACATTTAAAAGCATATATCCTGAAATATGTCATGATGAGCATAGAATTGACTATTATTTTGTTTGTATCATCCGATCAGCATACTATACTTTACTTATGTTTGATAGAATTTTGTAATTTAAAGATTGTAGTTACGGAGACTTACATTCATGACACCGTAACATACACGATCTACTTTTCAAACGCTGTTTATATTAGTAACTCTATGCACATTTGGAAGCTGGATGTCAATTAAAAAGATTATAAACTAGATCCATATAAGTACTTGATTAAATTATGTCATAACATGCATTAATGAATACGTAAATTATGTTATTGTCCATGTACAAATATAATGTTTGTTACATTGGTGTCATTGTCAATACACACGATTTAACAAGTTATATGTCAATTTATCAGAGCATTATGGATTGCTGAATGGTATCTAACTGCTCAAACTAATTGCCCCACAATATGCAGTTACATAGCAACTCCGTACTGCTTTACAAAACATCTAGTCTAAGAATATAGTTCATTACACATTATCAAAGCATAGTAATAACTCCATGATCAAAGTATGACACCAAAGTTGAAATCATGACACCGTAACAAACACAATGCATATACATTGTACATACAAATATTGTTAGGATATTTGTTAACCAATTAGGGAGGCGATTCACCATTTTAAAATGATGTTTATGATATTGATGGACATTTGATCACGTTCATTCTTTTACATTCTAGTTGATAATGTCATGTTTGACTATGTTAGTTACATGACACCAATGTAACATACATAATTTTTCATGCATCAATATCTCAAATTTCGAAAAATTCCAGGCCTGAGAATAATGCAAACAGCTTAAATGTGTTCATATGCATGTTAAAATTGTGATAATCTTGCCTGAAATAATACTGCACAACCAAAAATGGTCATGTTGATGTTTGCTACGATTTTGACAGCAATATTTTTGACAAACATAACATTTCTCGTAAAATTCTAAAATGTTATAATAACTGTAATTCCCTTGAATGATATTTTATTTGATGCATTACAAAGATATTAAGACATGTTATGATGTGCAAAAAAAACCACAATATACACCTACGTTTTTTATTCAATTAAAGGTGGCCAGATATATATGACACCAATGTAACAAACATAATTTTTATTTTCGCACATCTCCCACAGCGAAAAAAGACAACACAAAAACACTAAGCAAGTAAAACAGAACATGTAATATAATTATCTTTTTTCAAACTTAAATTTGACATGTTTTCTCATGACACCTCAAAGTTCTGTTTTTTGGCTCAAATTCGCATGAAAAATGTTAGTAAATAATGAATTTGATTAAATTACAACATTTATCCTATTAAACTTGTCTCTCTATACATGTATCTATCAGTTGTAATAAACAATAAAGGGCAAATGCTGTGAATGTTTTAGCAATATTGAAAACAAATATTTGAACGTACGTCATGTTGCCCAGTATCATGAACATACACTTTTACAGTGTAATATTTGGGAGCTGGTTAATTAATTTTGTTTTAATTTATAAAATAGCGGTATTCATTTTGATTGTAATGCTTTCGTTTAATCTATTTTCAGAAGTTACAAGGAAGAAAGACCGCGTTAGCAAAAATTGACATGTCAGCTGACGACAAAGAAAGAGCGAGGATGATACTGACTTTATCGTACACCTCAGAAGAAGATAGTGACGGTGAAGATACAGGGTCCAGAATTAAAAAGGTGATACCCTGGCAGTCAGCACGTGTTCGGAATCTCAAGGCTTCCTTGGATGCTAAACATAGGCAATTACACAGATTAGGCATGCCAGTGTATTCTAGAAGAGAAAATTCAAATCTCGAAGTGCCTCAAAATGCACCATCATGGGCAATAAGCAACTCATAGTGGCATTTTGGGGCATTTCGATTTTTGCTTTCTGTTAGTACTGTGTGTATCAAGAAATTGTGCGTGAAGAAACAAAAACCTGACCTGTTAAAGGAATTTATTGGCATAAATCTATCGGCACATATATAATGAAATATCCCTAAATAAGACGTACCAGATAGTTTTCATGGTCATTAGAGTATTCCTTGCGAAAAAATCCAGATTATTCCGACAATATATTTCGCTGGCTTCTGTTTCGGTATTGCGTGCGGCGTTGTAAATATAGCACAGGGAATAAAGATGGCAGCTTCCATGCATGATTGCTGTACAGTCGTGGCATTTGTCGGAATAATCTGGATTTTTTCGCAAGGAATACTCCAATAACCATGAAAACCATCTGGTACGTCTTATTTAGGGATATTTCATTATATATGTGCCGATAGATTTATGCCAATAAATTCCTTTAATTATCAACACCTACAAAATGTTACAGTGTTAATAATCAATCACTGAGTGTTAATAATTTAGCAATGCAACATGCTAATATTTGCGATGTAAACGTGTTGAGGGCCATAGTTCAACCCCCACCTTTAACAAGCTGTAGCAACACAAACGTATGAGCTACAGACCTGTAACTTGCATTTTTATCGTAAGTCTATGGGTACTTGCTCTTAGTAAAAACTAAGGAAAATCTGAGGGGATCGAGCTGGAGCCACTCCTTAATTTGGTGTGGAATTATTCAATTAATTAAATGTATCAGATTATTCATTTTAAAAATTGTAAATATTCAAAAGTTAATTATCACCTGGTCCAGATATTGAAAACAAGATCTCTTTTCAATAACTTTATTCTCGATAATTCAACTTTTTTAACTTCAAGTAGCTCAAGTCCATTGTCAAAATCTTGGATAATTTGGAAGACGACTCTTCAAATTCAAAGGTAGAAATCAATGTTGGAGGAAGATCTCATTGAAGAACTTAAACAACATGCATTATTAAAATAATTTATTTGCCAAGCTGAACTGAATGGCTTTAAGGACTGGGCAAGAGCAATATCAAAGTATCTTTAGAACAGTGTTATTTGAGTAATATTGTTAAGTAAAAACTCTTATCTAAATACTTTATTTGTTTCAAATTTGTTTTAAAACATCTCATCAATCAATGAAAGTTTCATCTGATTAAAGGTGATCCTCCAAAAATTCGTTTCAAATCTGTTTAAACAAGCTGTTGATCCATGAAAGCTTTCTCTGATCCACGTCATTTATGAAATATTTTATAGGCTTTATATTATTATTATTCTTTTTAAAAAAATGTTTTGTTATTACTTTTAACATGCCAGTACCATGCACAGTAAACCACTTATAGGAAGAACAACATTCTAGTCATTTACACAAAATGTGATTTACTGTGTAAACTGCATTGGACTGGGGGGGGGGAATAGGAAAGTACCAAAAGTTGCCATAACTGCTTCATTTTTCAAGCGATTGTTTTCTTTTTTCAGAATATGTAATGTAAAAATTTAGGCCAATGCGTGAGAGTTTTTAACCATTAATTAATTAATCGTCACGTCTACATTTTTTATACTGTCGGACGCAGAATATTCTATAACATTCAAAATCCGCTAAAATTTGTTTTGGGGAAAATTCTACGCGTGTTTTAAAAGAGATTTTCTGAGTAAATTCGATAATTAATGCAATGCTAAACTTTGATGATTCATCATAGGATTCTGTGTATGAACGCTTGTTTATGCCCGAGGACTTTATAGCCTCATTCATATTTACCGTACTTTCTGCTATTACTTACAGAAATTAAATCATTAAATATTACATTCATCCTGAAATTGCGTGATTTGGACCACTTTCGGCGTTCGTCACGGCAGCCATGTATAAACGCTTGTTTATATATGGTCACGTGAGGCGTATTGACCAATCGTATCGCCGCTACATAAGAGGTAAAATATGAACGCGCGCGCGTTCAGGTCGCAATTTCATAAATACAGCTCATGACCAAACAAGGAAATTACGTCCGCGCTGTACGTAGACAATATTGGCTTGCATAATATCCATTCGCCGTTATAGCTGCGTGCCGTTATCATTTTATATCGTGATAAGGTAACTTTTTCAATTTAATCTATATTTAAACCTCTTTTATGCCGTGATATACTATTATTAATCACTACCTTGAACATGTTGAAAAGGATAATAATTTTAACATATAATAATTACGTAGAGCAGAAAATTTAGATTGATAAATCGGTGACCCTCCAGAAGACCGAATTTTAAGAAGACCGAATTATATCCTCCGGGATTATTCTATTAAGTGGATCTAAGAGATGCGCTAATTACCTATTGAATTTGATGGATGTAAATAGAACTTAGGGTGTTGCCATAGCTCTGACATTGCCACAAGTTGATGTCGGGGTCCAACACTGTTCAGTTCACCCGTTAAACAACTTGTTTAAACTTTTAAACAGCTGTTTAAACTTTTTGAACAGCGTTTTCTCTGTGTATATAGGACTAAGGACTACGAAGTAGTCTAATATTTTGCAGACCTTTATCATTTATGCAAAGGTCGAACGATATTTCCTCATGGCTATGAACGCGGTTTGGTGAAACAGGCGTATGCAGTGCTCTGACATACGCGAGTGGTTGCGCTTTCAACATGTTCAAGCGCATCAGCATATAATATACTGATCGAACTTTGGAAAATAATTTCCTCTCCGCCGTTTTAGTTCATTTTTTGTTCTTTAAAATGTTTATAAAAATATTCCCAAAGTGTTTTTTTTTTCGGATTTTAGATTTGTAGAATGTTTGTGTCCTGCTCTGTCTTGTCTGCTCTGTCCTTTTCTGTGCTTGTCTTGTCCCGCCTTTGATGTAATATATGTAAATATTATAGATTTAAAATTGGATTTATATTGTTTTCATCAAATTGCATATTGTGTCTCGATCATATTATTGTATTCTTCAAATAATTGTATACTCATGGGAGATGAGGTGTGAGTAAAATAATGTCTATATTAAATGTCCGTCAGTATCAAAAAACGTAGACGGGACGATTAATTCCAGGTTAGGAGCCTAATTTACATGTCACACCTGGCCTAAACGAGTAAGCCTATATTACGATTGTTTAAGAAAAGTTACAGTTGAGTGAACGTATCAGCAGCATTCCATGCACAATTTTTGATACACACTGTATTATGTAAAATGCATTAATCTGTGGAATACTCCTCTACTCTAAGAAATCAAAGAACCAACAAAAATGGTTCTAACGTTGTCCTTTCAGCAGAACTCTATAAGATTCTTTTAAAAACCCCAAAACTTCCCCAAATTGATTGATTGATTTTTATTCAGTACTCGGAATATATTTTTGTTTAAATTGTATGTATTTAAAAGAAACATTAAAAAGTGATACAGAATCGATTTTGGTCCTATAAAGAACCTTTTTTGGTTCTTCAATTTTGCAATAACCTTTTATTGGGGTTCCAGAGAGGTTCTTTAAAGAACCTTTGAAAAGGGTTCAGGGACATTTGAAGAACCAATAAAGTCTTAGAACTAAAAAGGTTCTTGATAGAACCAAAACTGGTTCTGTATCTTGTTTTAGAACGTTTTGGTTCATGTTAAAAGCCCTTTGAAGGGTTCTCTTGAGATGACAACTGTAGAACCATTTTTCTTAGAGTGAATGTTTTGGCATCCATCACCTGTAATTATATTTTCTACTCTAGAAATGTACTGTACAAGTCTGCATAATTTGTAAACCTTGTTTCCAAACTTTCATATGGTGTGTACAGGGGGTTTACCCAACTGAAATTTATTTTAAATTGTTATATTTTTGTTTTGTGAGGTATATTCCTTAATTTAAGTGGACCAAAATTGAATATCACAAGAGACAGAGGGACTGGTGGGTGAGAACGAGGATGTGGTGGTTACCACCCCTTTGCTTTCCTTACTGAACATCCGATTCCTAAATTTGACACCACAATATAACTTAGAGTTTCTTCTTTCAAATTATATCAAAACAATTAAAATGTTCCCATTATAACATTACTATGACGTCATAAGTCAAGGAAAGTATGAAAATACTGGATATAGGTTGGGAAATTGATATTTTGCAATTTTAGGTCCACGTGCACCAAACCGGAGTAACTGACGAGTAAGCTACTAATCTAGTAAGTTGATAAGTATCTCGCGATTTTGCGAGCACCAAATCGGGGTAACTTTACCAGACTAGTAACTTGCCCGGCATCTTATTGTTTCTTGCTATGCAGCAAGAGTAGCAGGGGACTGTAATGAAAGCGTGTGCGCTTGCGGATAAAACTGTGAGTTTTTGCACATAAGTACTTCAGGCATTGATAATCCATAAAATTGATGAAAGCTCTTGCCAACCCCCTTAATGGACCCCAGCTTGGGTTTCAAGTTTATACAGTGGTCAAAATTTTAAAATGCTCCGCTTGTGTTGAAAAGTACACCATGATATTTGCCTGGTTACAAGGATTCCAAAAAGGTATAGTTTACACTATCTATGGTTTATAGTTTCGGAGTTATGGGGTAAAAATAGTAAAAAGGTTAATTTTGGTGTGTACATGGGTCAAAAGTTAAACGTTGCTTTGATTCAGGTAATATGTGGTGCAAATTGTTTCCCTAGCTTAAAGACTTGAAATAAGGAATAGTTTGCCTTATCTGTTATACTTAGTTTTCACGTTATCCAACAAAATAGGTCACAGGTCAATAGAATCCAATAGCTGTTGACTTTATTCGCCATTTTTGTTAATAACCAAACACTTAAGATAGTCAAAACTATTCCTATATGTCATTCTATGAGCTGAACCAACAACTTGAACCATGTTTTGCAAAATTTGGAGCAACTTTTAATTTTTAGCCCATGTACAAACCAAAATTGACCTTTTCACCATTTTTACAGTTTTTACCCCATAGTTCCAAAACTATAAGACATAGTATAAACTATACCTTTTTTGGAATCCTTGTAACCAGACAAACACTATGGTGTGCTTTTCAACACAATTGTAACATTTTAAATTTTTTTACCCCTGTGTAACCTTAAAATCCAAGCTGGGGGCCATGAAGGGGGTGTGGCAAGTGCTTCCATCATTTTTTTTTTATTATCAATGCATAATTACTTGTGTACATTGTTAAAAATGTTCTTAAAAACGTCATTTTGACTATCAGCTGGGACTCGAAACGTGCAAATAACTGTAAAAGGGACTCGAAACGGGCAAATAGGTGGCCTTCCTTACGAGCTTGCTCATTTCGGTCAACCTGTCAATGTCTATTTATACTGTATTGCTTAATATAATGTCATTCTGATAAATAAACTGAAACCGAAAAAAGGAACTGTAAAAAAAAAGTCGTTTTAACTGTTGTGAGTCCCAGCTGCCAGTCAAAACGACGTTATTTTGCTGAACACAGTGCATGTTATCCAGATTTGCACACTCACATGAGATCTGTGCACTATAGTACAGTCCCCCACTAGAGTAACTGCCGAGTAAGTCGCGATTTAAAGTCTGACTCAGAGATTTCGAAATATTATTTTTGTGTGTAATAATGAAAAATAGTCAACTAGAACTAAAGATAGTAACCTAAAATACACAATTCCGAAATTTGAGATGAATCGGATTTTTCGTTTTGATGCTGTAAACATTTATGTGTAGTATTACGTCCCATAGGATACTGTGTATAACAAAAATTCCGGATCCGGAATTTTATAACAAAGTTGTGATTTTCTATATGAAGGAATTCGATTTAAGCTTAGCAATTTCACACAGTGATAAGTATATGGACAAGCATTATGTACATGCAAAAAACACGATTTTTTTTTTAAATTGAGGGCGCCCTCCTCAGGAAATCTATGAGTCGGCCTTTAATGTTAAGGCCTACGTGTGCTACATTATTAGGTACAAAGATACTGATTTTCTTGACTAATAGGTGCATTGAAATTTAGAAAATATCATAATCAACTCTAATTTGCTACTTTTATCATTGCCATCAACTTCAGATTTTATGTATATGTTTTGCATAAATTATATGTCAAATAATAACATTTTATAAAAAAATCATATTTTTAATCTTTATAATAATGAACATTTTGTGGGAAATGGTATCACTTGGTATATACACTCTAAATGAAAACGGACGCGTTCTAATTTTTAACACCAGAAGGTGTTCGACTATTTTAAGTTCATCTTAAAGGCATATGCTGGAAACATTTAACCATATTTCCTTTTTTATCAGTAACCTGTGTCCAAAAACGTGAAAAATGGTTAATTACACTTATTACACTTGACTTTAATCAATTCAAGTTTTTCAAGTTTTTCACATTTGCTCACTAGTGTTAAACAAATGAACACGTATTTGAGCTATATTTCATGTGTTCAAATGTAACAGTTTTTGAACACTTGATAGTGTTAAGTGAAAAAAGTGTTCTAGCACGTGTTCTAGAACACTCAGTATTAAACAATTGAACACATACGGATGCGTTCAAATGTAACAGTTTTTGAACATTTGACAGCGTTAAATTGAAAAAAGTGTGTGCAAAATGTGAACACTTGCAAAACTTAAGTTGATTAAAGTCAAGTGTTATTAGTGTAATTAACCACCTTTCACATGTTTTTGGACACAGGTTACTGATAAAAAAGGAAATATGGTTAAATGTTTCCAGCATATGCCTTAAGATGAACTTAAAATAGTTGACTACCTTCTGGTGTTAAAAATTAGAACGCGTCCATTTCATTTACAGTGTAGCATTTAGCATTAACAACAAAGACGTACCTAAAACATATCCGAGAAATTAAAGAATTCCCAAAAGGAGATGTTTGTAATATTAGCGCACTTTAATCTCACGATTCACGCCACGGAAGGTACCGTCTTGAAGAAAGGTTGTTTATCAGATTATAAGTGCTACAATCCAATTCTTCTCAACGAGACACATTTCATAACCGAAATTACCTATCTAAGTTCTTAATTAATATCCTGGTATCAGTTTCTTCATGTAAAAAAGAAAATGTTTGAAACGAAAAGAAACTCATTACGAAAGACGTATTTACATTTCACGTGCTGGTGTTTTCAAATTAACGGAATCCGATTCACGCCTGCTGAATCTGAAAGACACGAATTAATTTTCCATAACTTTGATGGTGTGGGGGATTATGTTAAATTAAAGGCACTATCAGTGATTTGCTAAATCAGGAAATTGAAAAAAATCATCAAAAATTAGATTTTGCATGTCTGTAATAAGTATAGGTATCCTAACACACTCTGCAAGCGATATAGCTGAAAGCAACCTAATAAGGACAAAATCGGACATTTCAACCATTACTTCCATACGGACACTTACTGCAACATATAATTGAATGGCGATTCATATCTTCAAACACTGCTGTTTTCTTTCTTTTCTGACAATTTTTCAGTTGCAAAAAATAATTTAAAGAAATTTTCTACAGACTAAGCTATTCCTACAAATTTCAAATATTTTGACTCTTAGAAAAATCACTGATAGCGTCTTTAATAGCGAGGTAATCTAGCCTTTATTATTTACTATTATTTACTAAGGAGGTTACTATTCGGAAGTTACTCTTCAGCTCCCCACTCCGATTTAGCACTCTAGTAACATACCCTAAGTTGGCGCGTAGGAACTAGCGAGGTAGGCTTACTAAACTATTATTATATAGCCCGTGTATCTACCTCTGTGCAGTGATAGTTTTGCTGATATATGCGATTTTATGACATCATTCCGACGTAATGATATGGGCATTGTTGGTACTCATTTCGGTATCAATGGAAAGAGAAGGACTATAGCTATCTGGTACCAAAATCAAATATCTGTGATATTCTTGCGTCGTACGAGGTTATTGGTACTTCCCGAAAAAAACTGATCCTTTTGCAAATTTACAGAAGGACATCTCACTGCATGATGAATTTGCTGCCAGGTAAATGATCGTTAAGCATGTTAAGTTGAATATACGGGTTTGAATTTAACGAGTATCTACTCAGCAGCTGCAGTAAATTTGTGTAATGATGGTCTATTTTGTAAAATTGTAAATGTATCCCATATTATCCCGCAAGTACAACCACTTTTTGGTGCACTTTAAACATAGGTTAAACAGTTTGGTTACATAGGTTAACAAGCAAACAGTTTGCTTTTTCAATCCCTGATTCTTTGGATGTTTTCAATGTAATCTCTAACTCTATACAATCATAATAAATTCAAATTTTGTGTCCGAGGTGGGCTTGAACCCAGCTTATACACTGTAAAAAATTACAGTGCAATTTACAGGAAAATACTGTAAAAACTTCCCAAAACTTACAGTATTTGGCTGTAATTTGGAAATACAGGAAAATACTGTAACTTTTATGTCCAATTTTCCAGGCCTATAATGACAAAATCTAAGAGTGAAGACTTTATTCGAAATTTAATGAGTAACAACATCATTATACACTACTATGAATTTTTCAATTATACCATTAAGTATACTAAAATATACAGGGCAAAATACTGTAAATTTTACAGGAAAATACTGGCAGCAATTCTGCCAACAAAACCCCGTAAAAATATAGCTTTTACAGGTTTCCATTCAAATTTACTGTATATTTTACAGTTGATGTAATACATTTTACAACAAACTGTAAATTTTACAGTATATGCACTGTAAAAAATTGTGGATAGGCCTACTAAGTTAGGGTGTTCGTCAGTGCTTATTATTCTTCACAAATTCACAATCTCTGTAATAACTCACCAAATATATATGTTTATAAGCGTTTTGATTGAATTAATTTTTACAGTATACTGTAAATTTTACGGTAATTTGTTGGCAGAATTGCTGCCAGTATTTTACTGTAAAATTTACAGTATTTTTTTTTTACAGTGTATAAATGCACCACACAATCTATAGGCCGACAGAAAGGCGTTCTTTTGTAATAACTAAATAAAAAGCTCACAGTAATCATGGATAGCTCAGCTATGAAGCGAGTCGAAAATTTCCGGGCCTGCTCCAGGAGTTTGGGCTAGAATCTTACTTTAGCGTGGTTATCACTGTCATGACAAAATGGTCGTAAAAAACGATCGGTCTATGAATGCGTGACTTAAACCGACCGTTAGAAGTATATAAAGATGCTTCTTCCGATGTAAAGACACTATCAATGATCCACATGTAAGAGTCAAAATATTTCGAAATTTGCAGGAATAGTTTAAAAGTGAAGGATAAGTCTGTAGAATTGTCATAAGTTTTTTTTTTTTCAAACTGAAGATTTTAACAAAAAGAAAGACATGTGAGTGGACCATGATATGCATCTACATTCATATAGTATAGGCCAGGCGTGATGTGAGACGTCTTTTGCAATGGGGATCCTAACCTGGAATTAATCGTCCCGTCTACGATTTTTTTCGGTAGATTTTTTTCCTCCAAACCGATTTTAGCGGATTTTGGATATGTTATTGAATATTAATTCTGTTTTACCAGTATCAAAATATGTAGATGGGATGATTAATTTAATGATTAAAAAGAATCTCACGCATAGCCTATGATACTATACTGTAGTTATTATAGACATGCAAAAATCTGATTTTTGTGGGCCGCCAGCTATAGCTGGCAGGACCACTTAGTAATCCGTTGTGAACGTGTGCTTGTGTATGGATGTGTGTGTCACTAAATTGAGATTTTTCACTAAATTTTGAAATCATGGTTTTTAAAATATCTTTTTTTGAACCTAGATTGACAATGTCATTTTTTTGCAAATTAGAAAAAACAGGGTGTAATTTTCAAATCTAACACCTAAGCCCCACAGAATCGGTGTTTCACGGTGGTTCACATGTCGCCGTATATCATATCGCCAAGACGGTTTCTCATCCATTTTTTAAATATAAGTTAAATATGAAAGAATACGCACATGAATGATACCAAAAGCGAGATTTCGAAATGAAGCGGTAACGTTATGCATAGGCCTATAAGATATGTCAATGAATTGAAAATCGATGAAATTTTAACATATGTTTCGATGTATGGGGGGTCTTAATCCGATTTGTTTTTCCGATATGAGATCCTAATTAGCGACCGTGGTATTTTCCTTGATGGCGAACAGTATAAAATCCCTCCGCCGTGGAAAGTGCAACAGTGCTATATCCAATAAAACCTATAGACTTTGAGCGTAATTTGTGTAGTTTTGTGGCGGATATTTGTCTTAGAGATTTGCTTTTGGCATCATTCATGTGCGTACTCTTTCATATTTAACTTATATTTAAAATGGATAAGAAACCGTCTTGGCGGTATACTGCGACATATGTGAAACACCGATTCTGTGCGGCTTTTAGTTAGAAAAAAAAAACAAGGTGTAATTTTCAAATCTAATTTTTAAAAAAATGACATTGTCAATCTATGTTCAAAATAGGATATTTTAAAGACCATGAATTCAAAATTCTCTCCAGCAAATCTCATTGCTCTAGGTTAGGCAGGGGCCGCAAGGATATGACGGATACAACAGAGCGCATAAAAGCACGTGTTTCAATAGGCAGACCATTTTTTACTGTACCCCTTGATGCGGAACTGGTGCCTTGTGCAGACAGCCCCGGCCCAGTGCAGTGTTGCAAAATTTACACCATCGCGCAGGCTAAATAATTTGCAGGGTATTGTAAATGCAACAACCATACACAGGGCCCGGGGAGGGGGGGGGGGTACTTATATTGAAAGGTGATATATGTGCTGCCCATAAGACCCTCATATTTAGGACGATTTTTAGTTACACAGACTAACATTTTAAGCCTTTTTAAAGGCGCAAGGAGAGATTACAAGTCATCCATATTTTCTAGTGATTTCATATAGAATAGACATTAAATTATTATAGATTCCCTATACATTTTATTAGGCTACAGCAGGAACGTAAAATAAACACAACATGTGACTTGTATATGCTTATATTTCAAAAGAATTTCCTATTTGCTCTATATAGGAAATTTAAAAAAATTGCAATTTTTGTACCAAAGAAAGATGGTGATATTTTTTATAGAAAGCTTTACACCAGTGCACAAATCCGAATTTTCACATTTTTAGGGACACCGAAACAATTTCATCATGGACGTTTCAATAACCGTTACTTTACAAACTGGAGAATGACGTGTATTTTGTAACATCCGTAAAAAATACAAGATTGCATAAAACTGCAAGTTTGTGTTAAATACATGTAATTAGGCTCTTCTAGAGTATATATGAACATAAAATAAGATTTCAAAAAGTTTGATGTAAGCGCAAGGCTCATTGGAATTTTCCGTCTTTCTGCCCAATTTTCGCAAGGTTTGAAAACGGTGTTTTGCCCCTAATTTGCAGCCCAAATAATTCATTTTTTATTGCTGATTTAGTGTTCTCTTATGACCCTTTACATGAGGTTTAAATTTCGTGGAAATAATCCTTCGCGAAAGTTGTTTCCTTGGGGGTCCATGGACCCCCCCCCCCCCCCCCCCCCCTTTTTTTTTTTTTTTTTTTTACTAACGAGAGTGCAAACCCCTTGATCACTTGAGTGTTAACTAAACTAATTTAGAGTATGAGAAGTAAAATCCATTGTATAATCGGGGTAATAAACATAGCAGTATATGAGCTTTACCAGACTTTATTACGGAAAGAAAAGATCTATATACTGCAAAAATGTTATCTAGTATGGAGACACGTCTTCAGTAGACAAGTCGTAATTTAGCGTATTTGTGCAAGTCACATAATATAACCACACATCTTGTAGTTAGTCATGACTTTTTGTATAAGTCATGTCTAGTATAGACTATGGTTCATTTCCTTCTATGCTTGTTTTGTAGTCTACATCAGGGCACTAGAGCAAAATCAAGTGTAAATTCATATTAAGATTATAAAAATCATATAACCGTCTGCTCCCGCATACAAAACTGGTACATTTTCTTGAAAATAAAAAAAATGTCACCTAAATTTCTTTCCCAAATATCAGTGACTAAAGGTGACATTCTATTCATTTTAAAGCGGCACTGGCACATTTTCAGAAAATATGAAATTTCACAAATTTGCTCGCAAATGATAGTCTAGGTCATTGGAAGAATAGAGATATATTTTACACATAAAAATAACATATACCCCAAAACAGATAGGGACATTGATAAGAGGCTAAAGACACCCAGGTAATTTGTAGGCTAACGTGTAAGTTTGCCGTAATGACACATTTGATCAACAAATGTGTCTGTTACATGAACTGTCATAGACTCGTAATCATTGATATTAAAGGTGCATTTCGTCATTCTAACCCCTTCTGTTTTGTTAATGTTTCGCTAGATATCCTTGAGAAAAGCTTATTCCCAAAATTTCAGTTGATTCTGATCTTGCGTTTTGGTCTTATGAACAAATGTTAGTATCACAATCTCCCATTACAGTAATTTCTGTTCGTTTACGGACAGAAAATACAAAATTACGAATTTCTTGCAGAGACGATCGAATTTGCACGTCAGATTGGGCACACATACTATACTTAGCCCGACGGTTCACATGATATAAAAATCTCAACTTTTTTAGGTAAGTCGGGGGACGAAACTGTGGATCACGAAATGCCCCTTTAAAACTACAAAAGTCACAGACGGGTCAAAAAGGTGCATGCCGTCAGGCGGTGGCGGCCAAGCCATTCATTAGAAACTCACCAAAAATGTCAAAAGAAATCACAGCAATACGGAGTGCAAACCAATTTGGATGCTTTGCTGTGGGTCGGCCATGGGTGTTCCCATGACACACATACGACCTCGTCCTCGTTCGTTATTAATACAAAAACAAAATCAGAAATAACCCTTCCAGTGGACTTGGTTCTTCAGCTCCTTGGGTTCTGGAATAAGAAAATATTTCTTAACATATAAAAAAATTAGTGTCGCCGGCGACATTAATTATAAAATCGTTCTGTTTACCCATAAGCGCGCTGATTTGGGTTTAATAATTTCAAGTGAGGACTAATGTATATAAAAACTTACAACTTTGCAAAGATATCAATTTTGAAATGTATAGAGGGCGCACTATTTTTTCAAATGTGCCAGTGTCTCTTTAAAGAAAATGTGCCAGTTATATTTGCGGGAACTAACGATTATGAATTTGTTATTGGTTTTCCCCTAGTGCCCTGATTTAGACCACAGAATTTGTTATACAGGTGGTTATTTGAGCTATACGCCCCAGTCTCATAGACATATGAACTTGCGATAAGACATAACTCGAAGAAGTTATTTGTTTGATGTCACTTATGTGTATTTTATAAGGACATGAAGAAAGACATGTCCTATTCTACTCCTATAATTTAAGGAATGGCTTAGTACCATTTTTTATGTCTTGTAGCTAGTCATTTGAATTTTAAAGGCATTTTAAGCCTTCGACATCCACAAGACATGCCTAAATGCGAGATATGACGTGTCTAGCCTATGGACACGGCTAAAAGTGGCTTCAAAGTCGCCTCTTAAAATAGTGTCTTCGGGCAAGATACAAGTTTTGCAGTGATTGCTACGTAGCGTACATATTGATAATTTTGTGCGTATAGAGTGTATAAGATTGTAGTATTGGGGAAAATAATTTTGTGTTATGAATTGTTGGGTCAAGAATAGTCACACTGTTATAAAACACACTATATACCTATACAAGGTTTTTATTGCGTGCAAGATGGGCGTGTCACGAAGTTGAACAAATGTCAAGCGTGCCAAATTTCAACTGAGCCATTTCTGTGTTAGTTAGGCCTATACCATGAAATTCAGAAAACAAGACAGAGGACATTTGACTGAAGTGCCCAAGTTCAGATGTCAAAGATAGCAGAAACGATAATAAATTATTTATCATTTCAAAGCCTAGAACGTTGCAAATCTAACAGTACCAAAATGCAAGTCATTTAGACATTGTAATGCTAAAACTACTTAAGGTGGATTTCCTTTTCCGATTTTATATTTTCTCACTAACATGAAAGAATATATTATACCAAACAATATCCGTTACAAATTTGAGTGGTTAATCGGTCAACCCCGTTTGGAAATTAAGCAAGCAACAAAAAAAGATGTAATAAATAGTTAAATTGGACCCATAGGACAGTATGTGGTCAACACTGTGCCGAAAATTTCACTGGGGAATATGGACTTTTTTTGCTAACAAAAATCCCAATTCGGAGGGGTAAACGGGGGACAATGTTGTCAATCGGGTTATCCAATTTAAGGGCTGACGATTTTCTGAATCAAATTTTTTGAGCTGACGATGTGTATGTAAACAAGACCAAATGTTCTGATATGTAATTAAACACGTATCTACCGTGCTTTTTGTAAACATAGGTTCAAGGGTTATGTATGTATTTCTTGAGGTACACTGGCTTACTGTATTTTCATTTTTAATGTCAGCCATCCAATTGAAAAGATTAAAAATGTTAAAGAACTACTGATTTTCAGATTGACGTTGTCATTTTTTTTGTGAGTGTACGTACTTCTTTAAGCAAGCCTTCTGGCATTGCCAACCTACACCTGCTGAACACATTCTCAACTGAAAAGGAGAGAAAAGGAGAGGGCGGATGTTATTGAACGTGGATCAATTTGTTGTATGGGTTGGATACCTATGTGATTACGGGGGCGAAAGATCAAGACATTAAACACCAGTGTATGATACGAACGTATTCATGTATGGTATAGGTGCATGTTACGGCAGATTACAACCTGGATTATCGAATGATACCCCGTATCCGCTTGCAGTATTATATGGAGTCAACTGCCCGGTGTCGTATCTTCTCGTATTATCCTTCAGAAAAAGCTTTTTCGCGCAGTGTGAAAGATAAACATTTAAAAATTCATTTTAAAACAGTCATCTCAGGTGTTTACTGCAATATATCATATTGATGCAAGTCTTGAGCACGATGTCATTGTTTGTTACGTTTGGATTGAAAAAGTTCCACTTAACAAAAGGTGGGTCACATTTCGACCATTTTCCGAGTAAGCTCCTAACTCGTTCAGAAACCTCTGATCAAGTAACAGCTATGAGCAGCTAACCCAGTATGCAGAATGGTTGGGGTCTATTACATTCACTGTCACCAGAATGTTGAAATTTTGTCTGAAAAAATCAAAGATACCCTTCACCGCCAGTAAGCGACCTGAGCAACAAAAATCATTTGAGGCATGCTGTCTATGTAGCTACAAATGTTGTACAACGCTAGGGCATCCGTGAGATGAGACAACAAACTGTGCCCGATAGCATGATAGCATTAGTCTAAAAGTGGCTGGTGATACCAGCAGAATGTAAAGGCACGCCATTCGGGACAGAAGTAAAGAAGTACGCAATGTCTTTCGGTACAAAATCAGTGCTGAGTACGTCTTTCTGATTGTCAACCCGCCATATTTCCTAGGTTCCAACCTTAAGTTAAAGCGTATAATTGTTTTTTTTTTTTTTTTTTTTTTTTTTTTTTTTTTTTTTTTTATTTTGTTTTTTTTTTTTTGTTTTTTTTTTTTTTTTTTTTATTTTTTTTTATTTTGTTTTTTATTTTTTTTTTTTTTTTTTTTTTTTTTTTTTATTTTTTTTTTTTTTTTTTTTTTTTTGGCCTTATAACGGGTCAAGGTCATCCTGGGGTAAATTTACCCGATGCCAGATTTTGTTGAAGAACTGGTGACAAGGTGCTCGTAGTGTCTCACAGGATCCATAAATGTACTACTTTACAGTGTGTGAGCATTTGATTGGATAATACCAAGGTAGTTAAGAATCTACCAAGCTGAATGAGCAGTATAAACACCAAATCGAACCCATCTTTTGAAACAAAAATGTCTGGCATTAGTTTCTGTTTATTGATGTGCAAGGCAAAGGCGTGAAGGTCTATTTCTATTTGCGAATTCCTGAGTACATTTGGGTTTAGAAAGGCCTGAATAATTCCGCTTACAGTACGGAAATCTAATATTCAAAACATTCGTTATTAATCATGATTATGCAAACTTCCAGTTTGAATTGACACTTCGAAATTTACACATCTATGCAAAATTTAAGATGAAAATCTTCACTGTGAATCGTGATCTTATATAATTAACAATTAGATAAGATCATCTAAATTTAGACATGGTGTTCATTCAATTAAGTATTTATATAACAATTGCCGTCAGTATCAGTTGTCTTGTTGGAAATTCCAGTATTTGTTTATCGGTTCCTTTTGTCATCAGTCCAGGGGAAGATGGGTGGGAGTGGGTGCAAATTCGTTTCATTGTCCTCTTAGCTGATCGAGTGGGCGGAAAATTCTTTTTCAGTAACATGACACAATCGCCAGAAAGAATAGATTCGTACTACGCGGTGTCACTAAAATGAAAAAAAAAAGTTTGCGTAAATTGAAACCAGTGTTGAAAAATCGCAAGACTGGAAAAATATCGAAAGACATTGTTGGAATAATGGATGCGACCGTAGAAATTGCGTGTTAACTTTTCCGTGTCTGCGTGTCTCGCTAGGTTCTATCGGTTCAGACCCAATACGATACATATTCAAACAAACATATGTAACGGACCCTGATGACAAAATATCTATAGAAGCCCTTCGTTTTCCGGAGATATTGAGCATTTAGTTTCATTTACAACACATTCTATCTTGACGGCCTGATAACGTTAATCTCTGCGCAGTACCAATTTAGACAATAACTTTCGCGAGACTACCACGTGGGCAATACTTACCGGACCGCCGTATCTATACCGAATGCTACTGTGGTATGTTCAAGCAGGACAAAATATTTAAATGAGGCCTGGATACGGGAAACACAAAATAACGCATAGCATTGCTTTAATATAAGCACGGAAAAATACTTGTGTTTGACCCAATATTTTCATTGTTTGTGTGTCTTGTTGATCTGTTCATTTTGGATTTAATTTTTTTTTGTACAGGGCTACGATAAAGATGAAACAGCGGTATAAAATTCAATGTAATATAAAATGCAAAGTAATTGTTACACTAGATAGAAAATACGCGTACTTTCAATAATTGAACCCAGTTCTGCTTGCACTATTACCCAATGGGTAATTATATGTCTTGTCCTTCCCTATATGTTAAATGATGCTATAAAATTAGTAAACTACAAAATTACTAGTGTAGTCGGATATCCTTTTACGACAAGTGTTTCTTGCGGTTATTTGATACCCACCGGTTTTGTTTGAACTGCATGTAAAAGGAACCAAATTTGTGAAATGGCATAGACCAGATGAATACATCAACATTCACCCACATACAGGATGTCCCAAAAAAGTGGTGCAAGCAGATAAACTCCGATTTCTCCAAAACTGCTGAAGCTGTGAATTTAATTTTCATGGAGGATATTAATTATACTCTTTTGTATAAACTGTACAAATCCCATGACAAACCGCCCATGCAAGCCAGAGATATAAACGATTATTAAAGATCCTCTGTTTTTCATCCATTCCAATGGGATTTACACAGTGATTATCGGTACATCAGATAGATTTGTGGTTCAATCGTGTGCATTGACTAAATGATAACCTAAGAACCTGAAGGTGATATGCTACTAAATTGATAAATGCAGTGCTAATTAAATACAGTGCTGTATCTGAACAAATATATTACATGATATCTAATAATAATAACTTTTAAGCTGACAATACTCATTCTAAAAGGTTACCTGTTGAAATAGTAATTGTCGGGAGTAATGCATGTACATTCAACAGATTTTAAGAAAGCAATGGATGTTGCTGAAATGAAATTTTAGATTCAAGTCAATTGTTAAAGTAGAGAAATTAATCAAAAAATGACAGGTGTGATCCTCTTAGCTTAGTTCAATGAAAATGAATGGCACTTTCCTCCAATTGTGATATTTTTTTAAAACCTTCACAAAGATGAGAAACTTCAAGAAAATCGTATCTGTTGTGTCATTACACATTTGAGTCTGGACAAAAGATGCCAGGCAAACAGGTTACTGCCGAGCAAAGGACTTTCATGTCACTAAGCTGTTTTAAGATCTTTAAGTTCTTTACTTGTAAAAAGAATGTGACTACATGTATGACTTTTAAACACATGTGCCACTTAGTTTACAAGTTTAGATATTTATCACAAAAATCTGTGCTGATCATAGTTGTTTAGAATGCGACTGTAGGCTCAATCATTGCACGTTTATTATTCCTAATGCCTATTTGCCACTTAATAAATCTAAAAAAACTAATATCCTGTGCATTTTGTATTTCCTTAGTTGTTAATATTTAAATGGCATGCCATGAATACAGCATTACATTCAATGTGTTGGAAATCGCTCACCCGACAGCAGAACGGACAAATGCTGTTAACTGTGTAAATCCCACCGGAATGGGTGAAAAACAGATGGCCTTTAATAATCGTTCATAACTCTGGTTTGCGTAGGCGGATTGTCATGGGATTTGCACAATTTATACAAAAGATTATAATTAATATTAACGATGAGAATGAAATTAACAGCTTTAGTAGTTTTTGAGAAATCGGGGTTTATCTGCTTGCACCACTTTTTTTGGGACACCCTGTACTACGTGAAGATATGGTCCTCGTCTGCTCGTCTGAATGTATCATTTTAAGAATATGAATGTTTGATTGTTTTAAATAATTTGTCTCTGAAATTAAAGATAGTCACTTTAACTACTAAATTCTGTACTTTAAAGACACACATTGCGCCCTCGAGATTTTCAAAATTGATACTGCTTTATACATTAGCTCTCACCTGAAATGATTAAGACCAAAATCAGCGCCCTTACGGGTAAACAGAACGATTTTATAATTAAATGACGTTTAACACAAGAAATCAAACGCCGGAGTTGATTACCCTGTTTGATTGGTTTGTGGTTTTAATATCAATGAGTACGAGTATATGATGTTCATGTATATAATAGACACATTTGTTGATTAAAGTTAGGTAAACTTAAAGGTCCATGGTCCGATCGCTAATAGCCTCGTCCCCAGAAGTCCCAGATTTTACCGGAAGTGGTCAACATTTTGGTATCTGAAGAAATCTACTATATTTCTCATTTACCCTGTGAAATCTTAGAGCCAAAGGATGTTTGGTTTTGGAAGGTATGAGCGAAAATGTGCCCCATTTTGGTCGACCAATATTACTTTTACACAGTACTCTATGGGCTTACAAAATCACGTTTTTAGCTCTCGCATCAAAACGGATTGAAATATCGGCGCGAAACTTTACAGATGTGGTTTTGGAGTGAAGGACAATCTATCAAGATGAAAACTCCATATCCTTAAATCGGGCCATCCCCCTTTAATGTTAGCCTAAATTTTTGGAAAAATCTGAGAAATCCGAAATGCAATTCAAATGATAAATCACGTGGTTTGCGCAAATCATGTCGATTCGCATTCATATTCCAGGATAAACAGCACAATGTCAAGCGTTGTGGTTAAAAAGGTTTCAAGTTATCTCGAGACCTTTTCTTGCCATGCTATTTCTTGAGTCCAGCAGTGATGGTCGTGCTCCCATCTTCCATTGCCGTTATCGCATTTTCAGTCCATACAGCCATTCCAGTTTACTTTCGTGAAGATTTAAGTTGACCCTAACAAACTACAGCGTGCATCAATAAAAACGCAGGATTGGAAACAAAAATATTAAAAATATAACCACTGTTCATCGTGATGTTAATACTCTTATAAAGGTATATTTTCTACTCTTCACTATGTTTTTCCAATCTCATTTCGACACTCCTGTCCAGAGATACGTGTATTGAAGAAGGGTTATAAATTCCAATTTTTTTGTGAAATCACAGATATCTAGAAAAAAGGTTTGAAATTCAGCATGGTGAGAATCTCACAAAGGAGGACCGGTGTGGCAGAATTGGGCTTACAATAAGTATTATTTTAATTATGAAGAAAGCTGTGAATATTGTCTGAACTGTTAATTAGATGAAAAAAGGATGTCTGGCTAGTAGGCTGGCTGGCTGGCTGTATGGATGGATGGGTATATGTGGATGGGTGGATGGATGGGTGGGTGAATGTGTGAATAGGCGGACGTATAGGCACAAAATTTTCGGCCCTAATCACGTTGTGTATAATATTATTAGGCCATATCGCAGGTTCACATTATTTATGAAGTCGTTGTGACATCATACCGTTCATGTTGTATTTCCTTTGTATTTGTTTTTTTAATTACACAATATAATTTATGGCGTTCATTAGCTATTATAGTCGATCCAACCTGATATGTCCATTTCTCTAAAGTTTTGGGCTGCGACAATTATATGGAATAGGGTGAATAGGGTTTGTCTTCGCATCCCCAGTAAAAATTAGGACTGTGCAAAAAAGACATGTACGCAACCTTTCACTTATATAGACCTATAGTATATCGTATATTTATGTAAAATTTGGAGTTAAAATTCACCTACATTCAGTCATCACAATCAGATTTAGATTAACTCTCACTGTCTTCCATCAACTTGATTAGGATTTGATTTATCGCAATATCAACATTATTTTCCTTGATCCAGTGCAGGAGTCTTCTGTCCCAATAACATGTTTTATTTTTTTTTCAATCTTAGAAATGGGATCAGTTTAACGGGAACATCACGTCCAGTCATCGCTATATGTTTTTGATGCCATGGCTAAAACTGTACAAGTGAAACTAGTATTAACTATGTAGGGCTTTAGCTTTAGGGAGTTTCCGTTACCTGGCACATCTTCCACACTTTTATTCTGACACACATATGAATTTGGAAATCCTTCATGGAATAAATCACAAGCTTATTCGGTTAAGGTTTCTGAATTCATATTAAGTGTGTCAGAAAAAGTGTGTCAGATTGGTCAGGTTACGGACACTTACTTTGCAATAATGAAATTCTTTGCGTTCTGATTTCTTTCAATTGACATAATCGATATATTTAATAGGATTCCAATGGGTAAATGTCAATTTAACTTGTGTTGAACGTATACTACATGTAAATTTATTAAAGTGTGTACATTTTCTGCACATGGCTACCTATGTTCATTTGGTGTGCCCTTATTTAATTCCATACTGGCCTGTCAGTGGTCATATTAGGTTACTCTCTTTTTTCGAAGACTTTTTCTGATCACATACATCAGAACTTAGTGTACCTTTACGCAAATGGTATGGGGGACATCAGGTTGGGGTCGACTATAGTATCCTTGGCTTTTGGATGTAGTAACTTGGATATTACAATCTTGTTACTTTTTGAATATCACTATCGGTGATAGAATCACCAGAAGACAAAGTTCAGAATTGGTTGCGTCTAATATCTCCATTGACCTTCCACTTAAAACAGAACTACTTGAATGAGTAGTTTGATATTTTCATTAAGAACCCTCTTTTTGGACTAAGCACAAATTTGTGTAAAAGCACTTGAGAACATTCCGACATAATAAGGAGAGGGGCAAGGCATCCTTTGTTTGTTTATTTCTTTAATCTTGTTCTTGTTTGTTTGTTTGTTTTTCTTTTGCAATGCCGATTTGTTTTCGACTTTTTAAAAGAAAGTGAGGGATTAGCAGCGATATTGCGAGAGAATCGAAAAGTGTGGAAATGCATTTGTTTTAACTTATAAATCAGGGATAAGTGTGTACAATTCCATATAACTGCTTAAATGTAGAAACAAACCACCAAATAATGAGGAAATTTGTCATACCGTCTCCCGCAAATAGACATACAGCGATGACGTCTCAAAATATACAATAAACAGCTGATTGTGGTTTACACTAGCACAGAATAAACAAAGATCAATAATGTTTGTGTTTGAGGTCAAACTGTGTTTATCATGGTGCACAGTATCACGCTTAAACTCCGGGATATTCACAAAGAAAGGCTTTTTTGATCTCAAGTGGGAATTTTGATACGCACGTATAGAAATTAAAGAATCAGATAAAAAGTACTGCATTGTCTTCAATACACGGATTTCAAGCCAACCACTTGCAGGTTATGTTTGCATATCCACGCGAGTAACAAAAATACAAACATATGAATTTTGATGATTTTTTCGATGTTTCGGATTAGCAAATGGCTGCTAATCCCTTTAAAGGTAATCACGGTTTATCGACGTGACGCGTGCTGAACTGGGAAATTGCTCTGCAGCGGACTCTGTTAACATGGTCGGAAATCCGTATGCTCCCAATGCTCGCTATCAATTACAGTTATTTCATAGCCATATCAGTTGATCAAACGCAACCGGTTCTTTCTATAATTATTCAAAAAACAAAATCACGACCGCCCCTTTCCAATTTCCAGGGTCAGATGATGATCTTACTTATCAATTGCAAATCATTAGACAAGGAAAGTTCTTATATTTAATAATCAAAATTTACAACATCATAAGCTACCTATGAGCATATTTTTTTAATCAGATGTAAAATTCGGTCCATAATCGTGGGCTTTCCATGAAATTAATTTTATACTAAACATCTTCATAACTAAAAATCACAGGACGAATGTGCAAGATCTAGAAGACTAACTATGCTACACATCTTCAAATGGGCAATTGTGGTATCCGGCTCTCGGATTTAGAAAATACTCATTTCGTTTCAATAAACAAGTTTCTTCGGTCACATATGTGACCTAAAACGAGTGATTTTTTTTTGCTTTCAACCTGATGATCTTTCGTCAACGTGGCCAGTCTGTTGTTAGTTTTTAGATTATTGGTGACCTTAAGTCCAAGCCTGATCAGGGATGTTATTTCAACTTTCGCTAGATTGGTTGTTCGGTCACGTTTATGACGTTCAGGGTTGGAAGAATTGTTTTGTTTTGGTTTGAACTCAAGAGCTCAGCGCGGATAGAGTTGTGCGCCAAGCCAACAGCCACCTATATCATGTATATAGATGACAAGAACAAATTTGACAATTTTCTTGATGGCAGCGGTAACAATAATTGGCAATCGCGCCTTGAACACCCTCTAGAGTGGATATGTGGGCGTTATAAATCGACATTATTATTATTATTATTATTATTAAGGTTGTTAGTAATGTCAGGAGTGGTAACAAATCGGTTGCGATGACGGGGCAACATTGGGTTGAAAGTGGAAATCTGCCTGTTTTGGGTCACAAACATGACTGAAGAATGGCCCAAAATTCAGTGGTGAATACATGCCGCTATAATGCATTATATCTCCTCTGAGCCTAAATATATTTAACACTTCACTGTGGCATTTAGTTTTAAATTGACCATGTTGATTTTCAAATTCGCTCACACCAGCAGATGGTATTTCGTACTCTGCTATGTGACGATGGCTGATGGGCACTTGTGAGGAAAAACAGACTTTTCAAAGGAAAAACGGTAGGATTACAGTCCACATGTTAATCCCCAACTTCATTCCAATGCAATGGGCGCTGGAAACTCAGGATCCACGTATTGACCCCTGCAAATATTTCTTGGACATGGTATGATGTGTGATATTCTTGATTGGTAGGAGGTTGGAAAATGTTGTAATTCACACAAATATTTGGTCACTTTGATAATAAATTGTGGGACTGGTGTGTTTGAACATTTAGGTAGGTAAAATATTTCCAATGCCTGTTTGAATAATCGTTTCAAAATTAATCTTTATTATTAAATACCTCTTAAGTCTCTAAATGCCATTTTTGCCACTTTTCAAAAATCACGGAGCGGATCCCTGCCTTGTGTTTACAGGGAAAGTGCTCCTAAATCTAACAAAACAAATAACCTCCTTTTTTGCGGTGATCGTCAGGTTGGTAGTCATTTTCCTCCAGAGACGTAAGATATATATATATATATATAATATATATATATATATAATATATATATATATATATTATATATATATAATATATATATATATATATTTCAAAAGGAGAGATGTCCGGGCAGAATGTGCTGGAATCACAAATGCCTCCTTAAAGCATCATACCACATTAGTTCAAGTCGCTTAAAAATATATATTTATTTTAAATTAGGGCTAGTGTCACACCGTAATTACTACAAACGTATTCGCTTACTGTTATTCCTCGTTTTTTTCACCTTCTTGCAGATGAAATGAACTGATGATATGTACAAAAACTGATGACGTGCTAAAATAGGAGTCAACATGATTAAGAAAGTAATTCTTGTAACAAATATTTTAATAAAACAGTCTATATCTCTGATACAGAGAAATGTGTATTTTATATATACTTCAATAGTTTCCCATTAGGTTAGTAACGCTGCTATAAAATAATATTCGACACAATATGCGTTACGTTATTATTACAATATTGTTGTGACTTCGGTAATATAAAGTATTCAAAATGTAAATTAAACTTTCCTCGGTAGTATAGGCACAATATGTGCTTACATTTTTAAGATAGTATTATATTGCACTCCCGGATGGGGAGTGGGAAAGACGGATCTGCACCTTTTGGGTATATAAAATAGTGACAAACTTTATACACTATGATGCTTCAAATATCAGTTTAAATTGTTAGACAAATATTTAGCAACATCTTGCGGTTGGTTTAATTTTGACCACAGATGGGCATCAGTTCTGTAAAATTTAACTTTATTTTCCAACAGTTATAACTGGTCATAATTGATTAAACATTGTTTAAACTTGTTTCAATAGTGCGACGTATAATAAAAGCTGATCTGATCAATAGAAACTGCTTCGAGTTTGGTAATTTATTTGGAAAAAAGTAGAGCGAGATTAACCGATGAGATACGGATATCCTGAAAAACATATATCCGAGTATAGAATCGTATATGTCAAAATATAATATTAAATGATTGTATTTGTATTGCTTTGGCAACGTTATTTAAACCAATATTTCAAGCTAAACGAGATCTTAATGATTTCCTCTAAGAATGGCCATGGTTGCAATCATCTGCCGAAATATATAAATATATAAAGGGTTGATTTGCATACACTTCCAAAATGTTACTAAATAGAAGTATTTTTCCTTATAGCTAACTTAAACTCAATTTGATCATTTAATGTAGGCATAATAATACCAATATGTACTTTGTGTAAAGAATAAATTAATAAATATTTCATAAATACACTATATTAGATTTTGTTTAGTTAAAGACTCTTTACAATATTGGTCAAATCGTAAGAGATGAATACGTCAGTTTTACAATACTAATACTGAATACTAGTTTTATGATTAATACACAAAGTTCTTTGTTTCTGAGTATATAACACGGTTGTACTCCATCTGAGTCGTAGCTGTTGCAACACTTGCCGAATTGAAACGATTGTTTAAGATATGCATAAACCTGTTTCACGTGTTTGGATCCACCTCTGGGAAATGTGGGGAACTTTGTCAAATAAGGGGGTAAAATTAGTACATGGGTGGTAAATTTGGAAATCCAGTCAAATTGTGTTTAAATGTCCACCAATGTATTTTGACTCATTATAAGGATTAAAGAATATATAGCTTGTCTAGGTTCCGATCTTAAGTTAAACAGGTACATCCCTATTAAGGTTCAAGGTCATGGGTAAACGTTACACAGTGCTCCGATTTTGTTGAAATTGGTGTCAAATTGTTCGTCTTGCCTTATTTTACAATGCATTTGGTTTCGTAATTAGTGGACAAATGTTAACAAGGGCCTACCTGGTCATAGGTGCCCAAAACTTGACCTCAAATTGTATACAGAGCTGTCACCCAAAAATTAAAATGAATTTTCTGCTTCAGTATGACCAGACCAATAATTTGACACCGATTTCAACAAAATCGGAGCATTCGATGTTTTTTGCCCCAGAATAACCTCGAACCTTATCAGGGCTGTAGCCATGTAACTGAAGGTTGGAACCTAGACAAATTATACCTTTATAATCCTTATAATAAGACAAACACATTGATGTACATTTAAACACAATTTGACATGATTTCAAATTTACCCCTGTACTAAGTGGATGCGGATGGGAGTGCGTCTTGTGGCACATTCAATCAAATCCTTATTGCACCGTTAATAGGCAGTGTTCTATGCTTCCAGTGGGTAACAGAAATGGTGGTTATTCCGTGTCAGGTCTCACGCATGTACAGGCAACTGGAACGAGCTCGTAGTCGTATTGGTATCTTTGTGTAAGAATAAGAAAGACACAAATGTAAATTAATAAACGAGCTACTGGACATTCTAGCAAAACAACGACAGACACAAATAAAATAATTCACACTTGGATTCCTTTTCAGCGTTTTGGTCCCTTTTGGATGCCAACATCTCAACAATTTACAGCTGTATTAAGATTTCAGTATTTTAGGTGATTTTGAGTATTGTAGAAAAAACGAATTTTAAAATATTTACATGTATAAATGCGACTCCCTGGATTTAAACTAAAGACATTTTCAATGTTTAAGAGAAAGAGCACACCTTGAAATACCGTTCTGTAGGGGATCTAAACTGTCCGAAAGAGGTTCAACTTTTTATGATAAGTTTTATGCCAAAACCTGCTATTTTTTCAATGGAAAAGCAGTTCATCCAACGCAGTATAACAGGTTTTATATGTAGAATTTGCAAGATTACAGACGTTTAATAAAAAGAGCATACTTTGAAATACTTGTCTCTAGGGAATCTAAGTTGTCGTTAAGTGCAAAAAAATGGCTTTTTTTTTCAATTTCTATGGGAGAGATCGGCGAAAACTCGGTCCCTAGCGTTTGTTCCCCAAAGGAATCATTATGATAAGGTTAACATCTTCAATCAGGGGAACAGCATTGAAGGTGTTTTTCCTGTTTCAGGACAGCTACCTGATTAAACTGATTAACAAAATTAATATAGATCCTATCGCAATACTCACTTGCAAACTCCATTAACACACTGACCCTCGCACTTCTTGAGAACTTTGACTTTATGGAACACTGGACGGCAAGTGCTGCCGTAGTTTTCCTCAAAGCCACTGTTATCCGTCTTGATGCAGTCTGGACAGTAGCATTGGGCAAACACCATTTCACGAGGATATCTGTGAAAAAAATGAAATCACAAATATAGAGAGTCATCAAAGAAGAAGTGAAGATGTTGCTAGTGGTGTGGGAATGCAACTTCCCTCGACAGTTATCATAAGAAAGATTGAGAAAAAATAAAGAGAGAGCGAGAGTGGGAAGAAGAAAGAGAGGGTGGGTGAGAGAGACTGTCCACTATTCCTCACTACACACAATTTTGCTAAAAGACTTTGCAAGAAACAATGAGATATGGATAGTATATTTCCCACTAGACGTTAAAATAACATATATATATTATATCTAGCACAATTAGGGAAAATTGAAGACCAAGAGTTAGATCAAGGTCGACGAAATTCCCATGTGTAAACCTTCTTAAAGAGACACTGTCACATTTGAAAATGGTGCGCCCTCAAGATTTTTTCAAATTCATATTTGGCATGGTTGTACCTTCTTGAAAGGTTCCTACTCATTGCGTAAAATACACCCTAGGATTTCGCTCACCATTAATCGATTTAAGACCTAAACATTCGCGCCCTTAGTTGGTCGACACAGAACTATATTACATACAATCGACATCGGCGACAGTATCATCAATAATCGAATGAATGCTCCTCTAATTCACAGAAACAAAAAGAGAACGTACAGGGGTTCACGCGGGGAGTTGATTTCCGATGGCGAGTGGCACGGGCGCGGGGTTGGGGTGGTGAGTGGGGTCACAGTGTTAACGCAAACTCAAAGGCTATTCTGACAATTACGTGGGATGTGTTTATAGGCCTCTTAATGTCCCCTATTTTTTTGGTATGTTTATCTATGTGTAAAATATATATCTATCTTCCAATGGGCCAGAACACATTTTGAGACCAAATTGAAGAAAGTTCATATTTTGTAAAAATGTGGCCAGTGGCGCTTTAAAATGCCGTGCTGAGAATAGTAAGCTTGAATATTGCTCACCTCTTAAATATTAAAAGCTCAATGACCATGTCTCTGTATGCCCAAGAGATTTTGCCATTTGACAAATAAACTAGGGTTAGTCCTATTATGTAACTTATTAGACTTACCTGTTATCGTCAGTGTTTGTAATGTAGACCCATGGACAGACATTCAACTGATTAATTGTCATATAATGTGGTATCCCTCACTGGTCTGTGACACTATATACGTGTTGTAAACTTGTTTTTCCAATAATCGAGTGTGCTAAATCCATTATTTCTCGTATGTCGCATGGTTGATAGGCCTACCCACTGGAAGACCAAGCTCAGAGTCTGTTGTGTTTGTACTCTCCATACACGGAATAACTCGCTCCATTTGCCGTTGCATTGACGTTTCCGTTTTTTTCTTTTGCTGTGTTCATAAGCAACTCTCTTTTGTGGAACTGGCATTGACTCGTTTATGGAAAAAGGCGTCTGCGATGATTCCAATTACCGTAATGAGCAGTAGTGCTAGGCATGCTGTGGTTTTGGTATTTAGTCTGAAATGTACAAAAACCTTAACACTTAAGTGCCTAATGTCTTTTCACTCACGTTGGTGCCTAAAGGGGGGGGGGTTCCATGGACTACCACCCCCAAGGCCACTTTCTCCCGAGGAATGTTCAATGGAACTCATATCCACCTTTGAGGGGGCATAAGACTAGCCAAAGGTTCAATATAAATAAGTTTCCGGTTTATGGCCTGGAAATTAGGGGCAAATCATTGTTTTCGAATGCGTCAAAATCGCTCAAAAAGTAACATGATGTTTCCGCGCCCCGCTTCCACACATCCACATTTCAATTCATTTTGATGTTTATAATCTTCTCTAGAAGTAGGCTCATGTTCCTATATTTGACACAACATTACCATTTTGTAAATATACATTCTTGTATTTTTGTGGGGCATTTATTTGCCATAGGTTTGTACAGCAATGGAGCGCTTCGTTTTTCAGCACATAAGGGTTAGTTATTTTTTCTGATTATAGTAATTAATTTTTTTTTTGTTTCATGCATATGAACATACATATTTTTATTTTTAAAATCACACTCCCGTTAGTTGCCCTAGGGGGGGTCCTAGGGACCAAGCTAATTATCTCATTAACGGGCCAGAAATGTTAAGTATTTTTTTTTTTAAAAAAAAATGGCCGCGAAGCTGAAAGTACACAATTACAAAAAAATAAAGTTCGAAAATATTTTTCACGAGAGGAAAATCGCCGAAAAACAGTCTGGTACTATGGACCCCCCCCCCCTTAGGCACTTAATATACACGGTAAGTTTTTTTTTTTCAGAATGAATATCGTATCAGTAGCCACGTCAGAATGTTGCCTATGTTGGTT